>NEWO01000016.1:3849484-3886031 GCA_003013225.1 Phalaenopsis aphrodite
AGTATAATAATAGATAAAGTGGTTGCTTCTTAGAATTTATCTTTATAAAATATCTATGTTTGTTAGAATGCCAAATCTTTGCCAACAAAGAAGGCATAAATTCCATTAGAATTTATCCTAAAAGTAATGGTAAGAAAGAGGTTCATGTTTTATTTTAATTAAATATTAACTTTTTTATATTAAATTTCCACTTTATCTTTAAATAATAAAATTATTGGTCACCACAAGATCTAAGCATGATTTAATTTGTAATAATAAATAGTCGATTATATTATGATAATATTAATATATAATGTAATATGAACACATCTATTAAATTTTATTATGATAATATATTATAGTTTTGAGATGTTATTGGAAGATAATAAATAGTCTTATGAGTTGGCTTAATGAAGATTTTGATTTAAGAAGTCCTATAATCACTAATTTTGGGTGGTATAAATATAAAAAGTAATGTTTAAGTGTTAAATACATAAGATTGGTATATATGTAAATGCCCTTTTATATTTTTATTTTTTTAAAATAGGAGAATGTGCACGAGGCTTCAATAATGGGAAAATATTTGCGTACGTCGGGAGGTTATTCAGAGGGTATAAGGGAGTTATATTCGTGTTATACCTAATTTAACCTCTATGTAATCTACTTGTAACATGTTTGTAACCTACAAATAAGTTCTGCGCTTCTGTAGTTCCAGTGGTTACAGATAAGTAACAGAGAGGTTACAGGAGGGTATAATTCGGATATAACTCGTCTGTACTTTTTGAATAACCTTCGACGTACGCAGCGCTGCGTACGTTTTACGTACGCAAATATTTTTCTCAATAATGATAAGCCGGTTGTGTAATTGAAAAAAAAATGAATTGATGGATTTTGGAAGCTTATGGTCAGCATGCTTAATTTGATTTTTTATAAGATAAATATTAATTAAATTACAATTAGACAAAATGGAGGGAAATTATTTTTTCCACAAGAAAAAACTCACCCAAATATATTTAATTTCTTCACATTCATTTAATTTCAATTTTATTTTTCTTTATCTTAAATATTTGAACTTTTGTGATTTACATTTTTTGCATTAACATTCAACAATTATTAAATCTTACAAATTTCATGCATTTCTTTCAAATTTTAATTATTTATAATATTTAATATAAATTCTTGGATTAAAATAAAAATTTATTTAAAATTAAATCATATTTTTCGCTTCCATCAAATTCTCAATTATTTATATATTCATGTAAACATACCTAATAAAAAGGTTATCATTCAAAAATTATATGAAATAAGGAAAGAAAAGTTACCATGCAATGAAAAACATTCTGCTCTTCTGGCAATTGTCGACGGTGACGTAGTCGAAGTCGAAGACGGCGTAGCGACAATCATCGGCGGGGAGAGAGGCGGCGAGATCATCGTAGCACTCGGCGGCTCCGCCGAGTTTGTCGACCATGATAGCCTTCGTGCTCTCATCAATCTTAAAGACGATGTAACGGTGCACCCTCTTCCACTTCATCTCCATGAATGATTTGCAGCATTCCTCCCGGACACTCATGCCCTCGGTGGCCTGCAACAACATATGTAATTGAATGATGAATGTTAAGATGATGATGTATGTTGGATGATTGGATGAGGGAGGAAGCCTACCATCTTGAAAGCCATAGCCATGGTTTCCCTCTCCCTGAAACTCTCTCTCTAAAGCTAGACTTTTTTTCTCTCTCTTGGAAAGGGGGATTGGGAGGAGAAGCATATAAGAAGATGGGGTCCCAAAATGCCCTTCATGTTGAGCCAAATCACCTTGATAGATTTACACATTTATCACCAAAAAATCAATTTTTATGCATATGCCATCTGGCCTATGCATGAATTCAAAAAGGTGTGTGTTTTATGTAATTAAAAGCTAAAATTGTGATTTTTTTGATGTGATATGGAATATTTGGTTGGTATAAATGTAAAAAAAATGAAATTTTAGATGATAGATATGTAAATACATAAGAATTGGGTGGTATATATATAAATAATATTCTCAAAGCATACGCCAAGCACCAGGTAATATGGCAGTGTCTCCACGTACGCAATGGATCACTTCAAGATAAGCTTTTATATTATGGAGTTCTTATATTTGTTGAATATCTCAATTTGTCATAAGTAGTCTTTCATTTTCATTGGTCATATCAAGCGGCTAACATATTAAGGTGAGAGTTTAACAATGTCTTTGCCTTCTATGAAGATCTAGCACACAAACATATGCAAATAGAAGAATGGTTTCATGGAAGATGCTAGAGTTTTTTATGAGGAACATATGGTAAGGAAAATGAAACAACACTTGGCCTAATTAAAATATAATTACATTAGTGTGTATCATAGGTTGCAAAATAATGTCTTTCACTATAGAATTTAAGAGACATGAATCATGGGGAATAGATTTTGTGGTGGAAGTTGGAGAATGTTGGAGGTATTGAAGTTGAATTGAAGAGATTGTATTATAAAGCATTTGATGGATCGAAGTTAAGAAGAGGGGTTGAACAAGAAGTCTGGTATAATTTTAATGTGAATGGTATGCATAAGCTCTATTTGTAATTCAAAGTATTGTATTATAGTGTTGATGATGTATTGACATTATAAGCTGTGAAATATGTAAATGATGTGCATCGGGCTTAAAAGTAATTGCTTGCATCGACAATGTGCATTAACCTTGTAAGTGATGATCAAGGGCAATAAAATTGGCTAGCTTTAGTGGTCACAAATAGTCAAATGACTTTTATTGGATGGCGATGTCAAATGACTCTAAATGGATGATAGAAGTATGGTGATCATAAACCTGAAACCATAGTAAATGACGGTGATTAAGAAATCATAATTAGATGATGGTGGTGAAGAGACAAAAGTCTGATGATCCAAATCAAGCTTCAATGATTTGATATTCTTAATTCAGCAATGGTGGTCAAACAGTCTTAGTCAGACGATCATAGATGAACGACATTTTTTTATAAAAATGTAGAAGAGTACTAGAAGCCAGATGAAAATGTTCAAGCATTGATATAAAGTGACTTTAATTATACAATAATTATTTAGTGATTGTTGTTAGAAAATGGTGCTCAACCAATCAAGATCAAACAATTATCCATAGAAAGGTGATATTGGTCTAGTCAGTGACATAATGAAATTTGAAGAAAGGGTGGGGTGGGGGGGAAGGATTAAAAGTAAATTAAGATTAATTTTAAAAAAAATAAATAAATAACTAAATTAAAAAATTTAAGAAAACTAATTTATAAAGTAAAAATATATTTCTTTTATTCTAGTTATTATGAATTGGCATCTTGAAATGTGTCAACCGTTTCTTCATTGCATTGAAATCATCAATCATCGAATTTATGTCAAAACTCATCATAATGTTCTTTTCAATATATGTTATCAGGAAACTCGCATGAAAATCATTCTTTTTTTTACTGTGTAACTTTGCCTTGATAATTTTCATTGCTGAAAAACGCACTTTCAGTTGTTGTTGAAAATGTAGTGTCAAGATCAAGCTAATCAAATGATCAATAAGAAGATATATGACTAATTTTCTTAACTTAGAGTTCGTTTGGGGCAGCTTATAAGTGCGGGCGGCATTTTGAAAACGTCGTTGTACCGTTTAGTGGCATTTTGAAAACACCGTTGTACCGTTTGGTTCGCGTGTTTCGTCAGCTTATCTGAAACTGCGTTTGGGTTTTTACACTAAACGCAGGTCGCGGGTCGACCCATGCGGCCGGCTCGCGGACCGCGTTTCAGGATAAGCAGCTTATCCTGAAACGCACAAGCTGCAACAAACGGACCCTAAATCTCTTATTCATCTTTTGTAGTTGTGTCTAAAATGGCTATTAAAATAGTAATTTTATAATGATGCTTTATTGTAATAGTGAATGAACCCAAAAATGATTCAACTTCAAAATATGTTCTTATATATATATACATATATATGGTCGACCGACAAATGAACTGCAAAAGGAGCAGTCAGCTGATAAAGACGAGCAAAAAAGCCAAAAACCACACTATTGTTCATATGATGCCACAGATCTGGCCCATAATGTTCTTTTCCAAAAAGATATTATTTATTTTATAATTTATTAAAAAAATTTAAGGGGATTTACATAAATACCACACTATTCCTATGGTATTTACATAACCTTATGCCAAAATTTTAAATTTTACATTTATAACACCCAAATCTTTCAAATTGCATAAAAATTACCATTTTACCTTTTCTTCTTGTAATAGCACTTTAGAATCAACCATAAAAGCCAACCCAATAAAACAATCAAAGTGAACTTCAACTGGATCCAAATTTCAATCTTGGAAGATTTACATACATACCACTCAATTCCTATGTATTTACACAACTTAAGCCAAAACTTCATTTTTTGGAAACATGCCAACATCACATCTACGCTTTTTTTATGTTAGAATAGTGGTATTTTTTTATGTGGTACGAAATTAGTGGGTGGTATTAATGTAAAACAGAAAAGTATAGGTGTTAGAAATGTAAATACATAGGAATTGGATGGTATACGTGTAAAAGCCCATTTAATCTAACACCAAAAATCAATTGATCGGAATACAAATTCAACATGGTGATTTCAAATTAATCAATCCAAAACTGGGATAATTATTTCATATGGACACCTCATGCAAAGATGCGTGCAGTGTCCGATCGCCACCGTCGATCACCGCAAAGATAAATTTTGGTGGGCCTCACTTTCAACTTAAAAAAAAAATTTATTTTCAATTGCGGGATGGTGGAGATCATGTGATGTCAGTACGGAATAATTTCTCCCAAAGAAGACTCACGGGTTCAAATATACCACTATTCCTAACATTTTAGAACCAAATTATACTTTTTCATACATAGTTAAAGTGGTACTAATGTAAGTATCAAAGTTTAGGTGTCAGATATGTAAATAAATAGAAATTGTGCGACATTTATGTAAGTAAATCTTCCTAGAACTTGTTAAAATGGGCGAATTTCAGAAACCTGTAAAGAAGCACTCTAATTTTTTTGAAATATCAACAAATGTGCCAAAAAATAAATGAATGTGGAAATAATTCATCAGAAAAATAAAATAAAATAAAAAGCATCAAAATTACATTTTACAAATCCTCTACCCAAAATGCAGAAGGAACAAACCAACCATATTATACAGCGGTTAAAAGCTTAAATTATGATTACAATAACCTTAATAAACCTCTTTAATCTCAAACACTAATACAAAGAACACATAAATAAACATAATGTAATCAGGCTAAGAAGGGAGTTCTGGAGTGTAACGATGGCCTGTGATTTCTGCTAAGAGGAAGCAAAACAAAAACCTCATGAATTTGCTGTCTGGAAACTTCTGATTTATCCCTGTCGATGGCGTAGCAAATGTATACGGTGTCGATAACATTTTCGAGCACATGAACGAAGTAACCCAACACAATCATGAGAAGAAGCCATGCGAGAGCTGCGACGAAGTATGTCTCCGTGCCGAGGTCGTCGATGGACTTTAAAATTGCACAAGCCTGCATGCAACAAGAATGCATCAGAAAGTGATTAAGATTAGAGCAAACTTGCATTGAGATTTTGGAGGCCAAATTCATTACAGAAAGGTCTGAAAGGTTTTTCTTTCCCTTTTTTTTTTATTTTTAGTGAAAGGAATATACAATAGCAGTATTTGAGGATATATATTCGGACAAAAAACTTAAGATATTTTTTTTATACAATATGCCCAAGTCTTTTTAGGTCTGCCTTTACATTAACATACATCAGATCTAAAACATCTACTCTCCTAATTGTGTCATGAGAAGGTCGATGTAATAATAGGGTTAAAAAAATAAAAAATAAATAAAACAAAAATTTATAATAAAATGAAATCAAATCTAATAATATAAAAGTATATAAATTCAAGTATTAAATTATCCAGAAGAAGAAACTTTAATCAAATATGAAAACTCCAATAAAAATTATAAGAAATTCAATCATAATAAAATTATCCATAAGTAGATATAGCAATCAAATATGAAACTCCAATATAAATTATAAGAAATTCAATGTTATGAATATGGGACTGAAAAATCTAGAAAATTGGTCAGATAACAGCTCTTTGGTAACCTGACTCGACACTCTATAATTAAATCAAATCTAATCATATCGAAGTATTAAAATTCAAGTATAAAATTATCCGGAAGAAGTTTCTTCAATCAAGTATGAAAAAATCCCATAATAAATAGAAGAAATTCAACAATAATGAATATGGCATTGAAAAATCTATAAAATTGGTCCGATATGGCTCTTTTGTAGCCTGACACTTTATAATAAATCAAATCTAATCATATCAAAGTACATAAGTTCAAGTATAAAATTATCCGTTAGAAGATTCTTCAATCAAATATGAAAAATCTGATGAAAAAATAGAAGAAATTCAACAATAAATGAATATGAGACTGAAAAATCTAGAAAATTGCTACAATCTAACTCTTTTAGACTGACTTGATTCCTTATAATTACCAAAAAAGTTTGACTTTTCTATGACCAAATTAGTTTAATTGCATTGCATCATTAACATTTCAAGTTGTCCTCCACCTTAAGAGGCATTCGCCCAGGGTCTATAATTTTTTTTTCCTTTTTCTTTGTTTAATCATGCATGTTTTGGTAATGGAACAATGTCATTGTACCTTCAAAATGAAACTTTACTGCATTGTATCAAAAAAAAATAAAAAATAAAAAGGCAAACAAGCTAAAGCAACCAAATTTAATATATATAAACTACATAAATGTTTTCATATGTTTAAAGGTTTAATACATTGGCATCCTCATTAAAAACTTAAATATTAAGTATATGTATATATAAATGTAGATATTAAAATGAATGAAAATAAATTAATAATAATAAAGTGAAATAAATTTACAAATTAATTAAAAGAGTTAGCCCCTTTATGGTATTACCATAGAATTTTTTTGTACCCACACGAGTAAAATGGAAGGAGTTGGGAAAAAGGTGAAAAAGAAAATTGGAATGCTTGCAGATTAAATGATACCATATTTGATGATGCTCCTGAGATAACTTCTTAAAGAAAATGTAAATGTAATTATTTTAAATTGCTATTAAAATGAAAATATTCTTATTTATTTATTTTGATCAGCATTTATATTAGATCTAGATCATATTCATCAAAATTATATATTATAGAACTTTAATTATCTGTTTAAGTTATTATATAACTAAACCTATAATTTAATTTGTCATTTCAGAAACCCTCCTCTAAGTTAAATGACTAACAGAAGAGAATTTATGTATAAAAATAAATAAATAAAATAATTAATGATTAAATCTTGCTTTCAATTTATTTATTAAACTTGTCGTGGTAGACATGATATACATATGAATTGAAAAATGAATTAAAATTTTGATATTTAGTGGCTCTTAAATGTTTATATGAGATTTTTACATTATTTTAATTGTTAGAATACATGTAATTACTATCCATCCTACCATATGTTTCTGACTTGATAACTCCAAGCTTCCAAGTCGGATCATGACATTGTAATCATAAATTCAAATGTATTGTAAATTTAAATTGGTCTCATCTTTATTACAATTAATTTCTTAATGGACACTAATAAAAATATTTCTAGATTTATATAAAGTATAATTTATCACATGATCTGAATTTCACCGTATACTAAATTATTAGATAAATCATCAGAAAATATAATCAAAACATAAAAACTTTGGATATCATTCATATTTGAAAGTGTTAGCTAATCTCTATTTGTTTTGACACTATCAAGATCAAGATTCCATCAATAGCCACTGTAAAACTTAAAATTTAATATATGTGGTAACAAAATCACATTTCTTTGAAGTTAGGTACAATATATTCATATGGCGATTTTTTCAACTAAAAATCTAAAGTGCGTTAAATATTTCTTTCTTAATTTGTTATACATTATAATGTCGCCATAGTATATACTAAAAAATTATCACATAAAAGTTAATAGAACATAGTTCATGATTCTCATAAAAGTATTTGAAACATTAGTTAAACGGCAAGGTGTCGCTAATAATTTCTACAAATCATCATTTGTCTAAATAACACATATCTTCCTTTGATGCACCAAAACTTTATAATATGAAGCGTACAGTGTCCAACACATGCAGCGCAAAAAGCACTCAACACTTGTCTGATACGTGCCATACATGTCATTTGTGTATGACTATTAAGGAAAAAAAATAAGATAAAATATTTTTATCAAACATGCATGCCATAAGTAAAATAGCAACCATGAATATGATAAAACAATAAAAAATCAAAGAAAAAAAAAAAGAGGCAACTCTTCTTTATATTGCTTTCTTTTTCCATTAGCAAAAGAATAAAAATTAATTATCACAAAAATTTGATTCAACGCATTTCATGTTTATTATGTCTAATAATAATTATTGTGTCATATATTTCAATAATAGACATGTCCTACATCCAAAACTTATCATGATTGTGTTTGTGTTCCATGTCCATATCAATGTATCGTAAGCTCATCTCCCTCCCCTATCCTTACTTGGTGCCAAAAACTCATATCAATCTTTGAGAAAATCACGGCCCAATCATCATATCTAATACACCATCTAACCTTAGCATAAGAAAATAATACATAGAAGTAATTTTATTAATCTTTTGACTATAAACGCATATTATTCAACTCTCACCCTTATTAAGTGTGAGTATAGCACAACCCACACAAGGACCATGCTTTCACAAATAAATCCTTTCTTAAATAATATACTGCCAGTTTTTTAGTTCAAAATGTTCAATGGATTTCATCCAATAATAATAAATAAAATAATAATGATCTAAGTATCAAATAATGGCGTACACAATATCCTTAAGCAGTGGTAACTAATCAGGGAGTTCATCATGATACAATTCGTTAAATTCGGATATTAATTGACTATGATTCTCAAATATATTCAATGGGATTCAACCAATAGTATTAAATAAAATAAGATGATCTAAGGATCGAATAATGGTGCATAGCATATCCTTAATAAGTGGTAACTCATCAGGGAGTTCATCAGGATATAATTCTACAAATTTTGATAATAATTCACTAACATTCACAAACATCCCATCTTGATTTTTTCAACACTGCAATACGTTCAATGGATTTCATCAAATACATCTGGATATGATTTCTTAAATTCTGATAATAATTTACTAACATTCTCAAACTATAATTTCTTAATTTCTGAAACTATAATTTCTGAAAATTTGATAATAATTGGCTAACATTTTCAAATATCAATATGCTGTTGATCACATCTTGATTAATCAGCTAGCATAGGTTTGATTTTTTTTCATCAAGCATAGGTTACTCCAGCTCTCCTTTCCAAAAGCATTTTGGGCATATGTAAAGGCTTCTTCAATTCATTTGACACGCTCGATTCTTTTGATTACAAGGACACTTTCGGCTTTGTAAGTCTCAAAATAATCCCCCCACCATTGAAATTAAAGGCATAAATATTGGACCGAAATGAGTCACATCTAAATATTAAACCAACATAAATGAAGAATGACGTTTACGCCATCCATCAATAAGATGTTACAACACATATTATCGATGAATTTGGCAAGTTGAATGGGGGCCAATCATCTTTAGAATCCAGAAATTTCAAATTTTTTTACCCAAACTTTCTAAGGCCCTGGACTAACTTTACAATAAAATTCATAAACTGCTATCAGTGATAACCAGCTTACAGAATCTTTAATCATGCTCGATTTTAGGTGTGACAATAATACACCACATGACATTTAAAGGAATCTCAATCAGAGCATTCTCAGAATCATTTATTTCTGCATAAAAATTCATGCGCATCTTTTTCATAGTCATCGTCATTATCTTCTTCAACATTAAAGTGCAATTTTCTATTATGAGGATCGATCAAAATGACCGCTTCGGTGAAATCTAAAACAATTCATTTTATAAATCTTGGATCTTGATATGGTAACTTCCATATTTCCTTTAAATGTTGCCGGCCCCATTGTTACTACCCTTACACGTGATTGAATGAATTTGGTTATTTTGGCTGAAGAAGCAATTCCATTATGACAAAAAAATTTTGTACTTGTTTGGAATCTAATGTTGAAGTCAACAAATGCCAGATTTACTCAAACTTATGAAATATATCTTGAAGTCAACAAATGTCATCCAACAAATATCGTGGACGCATTGAGCGGACCATGTTCGTTGTTATTTCTGTGCTTTTCTTTGTGGACATGTTTTCACTTTTATATTACTAATTTTCTCAATTTATTCTTTCTTATAGGTGATATTTCCTTGGGGAAGACCCACTGACATGTCAGTTGTCGAGTAAAGTGAAGAGGTCATTCGAGCCACAATTAATGAGCAAGATCCTCAACGAGATGTTGATATTTGAGAAAAATATGAGCAACATGGAAGATTGATAAGAGGATGTGACATTTATCGTGATTTCTTTATACGTTCTCCAACACTTTCAGATTGTACAATTGACTTCTATCTCTCAGGATCCCGCAGAATAGATGACGATCATTAAGTTAAAATGTGAATATTATAATCCCGTGGATAATATCGTTGATCAGCCGAGCCATGGACTTCGTGATATTTTGCATCATGTTGACAACACACTTGAGGATACTGGGTAGTCTGGGTTATTGAGTCATCATTTGTTACAATCAAACTAATCAGATTGTTCTCAAGATTCATCAGTGGGTCTTCCGCGTGTATATATACTTTGGGCTAGGTACATTTTGCAAGTTCATCATAATATATTACAAATTATTAGGGTTTATGAGGTTGTATATTCATCCATGTTCAACTATATGAAAGTTTTCCTCCGTCGTGGGTTTGGGATGTGGTAAAGTTTTGGGACTATAATAATAGCACTTGTTGGATTAGCCCCAAGGAGCTCTTTCGTCGGCAACCTTCAGCTGATGGGAATTGTCGAGATTAGTTGGTTCTAGCTTTCGTCTATCGTGAGCTTTTAATTCATTATCATCGAGAATACAAAGCAGATGATTTATCGAGACGATCTCGTGCTACTATCCTAGTGAGTCCTTGCATTTCTAACTTTTTGAGAGAAGAAGTTTCAATTCACCAAGTTGCTTTGTTGAACAATCTATTTCAGCTTTCGTTCACAAGATAGCTATTTGTCAAAAGAAACCGTTGAACCAACTTTATCAGTCGGCTACTCATCTCCTACAATTTCTGTTGTGGCAAGGATTTCTTATTGGCAGTATTTTTAGTTACTTAGTTATGCACTTTTGTTATCCCCTTTAAGAAAGCACTGTACGGTCTGGTGCTTTTCTAGTAGCTAGCCAGATTTCTTGAGACGAGAGGATTTCTATAACTTCTACAATATTGGCTAGGATATTTAGAGTATTCAGGGAGATCTCTGAGAATCCTACGCATGACTTACAAGATCTCACTTTGCCTTGGCAATACATTCATGTTTGGGTACATCTTCATATATATAGAGCTTTCACCTGCTTGGACTGTCCTTTATATTTTGCAGAGAGTAGATGTCTTATAGTTATGCAATTCTCTCAAGCAATATCTACTCTGGAGCGAAAGCTTTTACGCCTTTCTTTCTTTGCTCTGCACTTGACACTGAGAGATTTTTGTTGGTTAATCAACCATATATATTTGGTATTACTCATCTGAGGGAGTTGGAGCTCATCTACAGGATTAATAGGAGAGGCGAATGCACACTACTTTATAACGGGCGAACTTTGAAAATTGTTGAGTATTTCATTAGTATGCGCTCAGGATGGTTATGTTGTGGATTCGGTCGCTCGATCATTTAAAATGTTTATCAACCTAATCAAGCAACTCGTCAGTTTGGGCATTCACATGGAAAAACATATGATAGGAAACCAATTATTTCACGGATCATTTATGTGCTTCAGATAGATTCAACACCGGTTGAGACTCGATTTTGTAATTTCGATGATATGGGCGCATTTGCACTGACTCGGCACTGGTTCTTGGTTCCACATAGCTCCTAATTATAATGGTGTCAGCTATACTCGTCTAACTGGAGTTAGACTATCTTTTGCCCCTTTCTTGGAACGTGACGCTTGAAAATACGAGAAAAAATGTGAGGCAGCTGGGGGTCTCACAATGCCAGAGGTCTCGACGAGGCTCTTCTTACTTATACGATAACAAAGGTACATTAAACATCGATTACTTCATTTTTTAAATCAATATAATAATCAATCCTATGTCATCACGTTAATCATCTCAGTTGTTTTTTCTTATTGTTTTATCATTTCATGGATGTAGCTACAAGGGGAGGTGAGCATGTTACTAAGGAAGAGACTATTTCTCCACCGATCAATGTGTGGGCTAGAGACACGTCATTGCAGCATACCGAGGTACCTTTGTCAACAGAGAGGCACATGCAGCTCGACATAACGAGCACAGGTATAATTTTTTTTTAATTTCAAAATATATATTCTTTACTATCATTATAGTATAATGTTGGTTACTCGTTCTTTTATTGGCCTTACACATTATCTGAGAGAGTTGGCTATGAATCAACGATTTATTGTCTGTCTTATTTTGCCGATCCACGACATAGAGATGCAGGAGTACAATCTGACATTTATGTGGAACTTGATCTCTAGGTTGGATCCAGGCTCAGCACAATCGTTAGATCGTTTTACAGGGAACGTAAATGTCACCTTGGACTTTTTAACGCACTTTAACTTTGAGGGTAGAGAGCTCCTATACTGCAAGGCAATGTGTAGGGAGGCCGAGTTCTTAATCCGTAGGCTCGGATCACTCACCATTATTCAAATAAGGGCATCCATATCTGACCTTCATGAGGCATCATGAGGTGGCTGATGCTGTGCACGATGAGTTTGACAGATGTTCTGAGGTTCTCAGGAGGTCTCGACCATGTTCTTCGACTGCATCCACTGAGATTACTAGTTTGGCTTAATCGGATAAAGAAACTCTTGAACGAGATTGGAGATATGATGTCGCATAAGGCTAGCCTTGATGTAGAACATGTCAGACATACTAGAGTGGTTGAAAGAGAGCAACATCGTGGGTTAGTCATCGGGTATATTGGAGGCTGAGTCCGCCCCAACTCAGGTCATGGGAGAGCTACATGCCGCTAAAGCAGAGTATCAGACTCTTGCTAGAATCATGGCACATCTTTGAGATTTACATGCTCTAGTCTTTCATGATATGTATATTTTTTTCTTTTTCTATATTCGAATGTCAATGTGATGTGCTTCTCTTTCATTGTATCTGGATCATATGTACTCCTTATCTGTTAGTGAAAATTTTATTTTCTTCGTGATAGAAAGTGTCTACATTTATACCTTATAATAATAACTATCATATATTTATTTTTTTGTTTAACTGCATGAAAGTTCTTATATAAGGAATGTCTCTTTTAGTATTGTTTTCAACTTGTCAATCAGTTGGGAATACTTTAATAACTTAGATCACAAAGGCCTTAAATTGATCGACAATTTAAGGCAACTAATCAACAATTTAAAGCAGTATTCCCAACTGATTAAAAGAGACATTCATTATACGAGAACATTCATACAGTTAAGTAATAAAATAAATTGAGGTATGTCATTATCACAAAGTATAAAGGAAGAACAAAACTCATATCACGAAGAAAATAAGATTTTCACTGACGGATAAGAAGTAAATAAGATCTGGACACAATAAAAGAGGAGTATATCACATCAACAATGAATAAAAGAAAAGAAAAAAATACAAATCATGAAAAACGAGCTTATAAATCTCTAAGTAAACCATGAACTCGGCAAGAGTCCGGTACTCTGCCTTGGTGGCCTATAGCTCTCCTACAGCCCAAGTCAGAGCAAACTCAGAATCCAAAATAACCCAGTGGCAGACCAGAAGTCGACACTGCTCTCATTACACCACTAGAGTCTGTCTGGTATGCTCTACATCAAGGTTGGCCTTGCACAACATCATATCTTTGATCTTCTTCAAGAGATTCTTCATCTGACAGTTAAACAAGTAATATCAGTGGATGTGGTAGAAGAATGTTGTTGATATCTCCTAAGAAACAAAAAAAATTTGTTGAACTCATCGTGTGTTGCATCAGCTGTCTCACGATGCCTCCTGACCTTCTCGTAAAGGTCAAGTATGAATGTCTTTGTCTGAACAATGGTGAGTAACCTGTAGATGTGCTCTCCAGCCTCCAAGTCAAAGTGTGCTAGAAAGTTCAAGGTGACATTTCATCCGTTGTAAAATGATTCAAAGATTGAGGTGAGCTTGGATCCAACCTGAAGATCAAGTTCCACAAAACTATCATATTGTGCTCTTGTATGTCTGTGTCGTGGATCATCAAAATAAGATGGTCGGCAATGAAGCTCTGACTTATGGTCAACTCTCACAGGCACTGTGTAAGGCCAATAAAAGAGTATTCAGCATTATAACATAATGATAATAAAGAATATATATGTTAAAATAAAAAATATATAGTATACAAGTGTTTGACCCTCCAATATCTGTTGGAAAGCTATGCGTAAGCGGTGTCGTGAATCTGGGTACCAGATCGAGAGTCATCAGGACTGGCTCAAACGTTCCATGCCTCTCCACAGGTGATGATCTCGCTCCAGATGACATGTCTGGCCAAAAGGATGAATAGAAAATCATTGAGAAAAAATCATCTATGATAAAGCCAATCAGATGACACGCCTGGCCAAAAGGATAAATAGAAAACCATGGAGAAAAAATCATCTATGATGAAGCCAACTGTGTTTGTGTCAAAATCTCTGAATAGCATTGACTGCACAACAAGTATCCTCAGGTTAGAAGGAACCTCCTCGGGCATCAGGAGTCGACATGAAATAGGGGTAGTTGTTTAATCTATAGAAGAACAAGGAGGCTCCCTGTGTCAAGAGCGCATGTACCTCCCTGCTGACAAAGGTGCCTCAATACTGTGGAGATACGTCTCTAGCCCGCACCCTGATCGGCGGATGAATAGTCTCTTCCTCCATGACAGGTTCACCTCACCTCGTAGCTACATCCATGAAAAATGATGAAATAATAAGAAAAACAACTGAGATGAAAAATATGTCATAAGATTGACAGTTATACCGATAGGGCTGTCAATTTGGCTCGTTGTTCGTGAACAGCTCGTGTTCGGCTCGTTAAGCAGCTCGTGTTCGGCTCGTTCGTTAAGCCTAACGAGCCGAACACGAACAAATTTTTAAGCTCGAAATGTAAACGAGCCGAACACGAACAACAGTTTGTTCGCTCGTGTTCGGCTCGAAATGGCTCGAAAAAAAATTATACAACTCTTTTTATAACAATATATTACATATATTATTTATATAATAATATATTATATATATTTATGTCTAAGTTTAAATCATAACACCTCATGTGGCAATGTGGTTAAGGTCTTCTTTTATATAGATTTGATCCAGGTTCGAATCCCGCACTTTACATCTATTTTTCTCAAATTTTTAGTTAACGAGCCAATTTCGAGCCGAACACGAGCCGAACACGAACACGAATATTTAATTCGAGCCGAACACAAACACACTGTTCACGAGCCGATTTCGAACACGAGCCGATTTCGAACACGAGCCGATTTCGAACACGAGCTATTTCGAACGAGCCGAACACGAGCCAAGCCTGAGCTCGCTCAAGCTCGGCTCGTTTACAGCCCTATATACCGATTTAAAAAATAACAAGTAATAATGTACTTTTGTTATCTCTGGTATGAGATGAGCTTCCTCGACACCTCTGACCTCTTCTATTAATCCCATCAATGAGCTCCACCAACTTCAGATGAGGATGAATATCAAATCTATCTGGTTGACAAACCAAAAAAAATTTATCGGCGACTAAATGTGGAACAAAAAAAAGGCGTACAAGCTCTCGCTCCAAAGTGAATATCGTATGAGACAACTGTATAAATATAGGATATCTCCTCTCTGCAAAATATGGACACTCTAAGCAAGCGAAAACTCCATGTATATGAAAATGTACCCAGGTATGAATGTATAGCCAAAATAAAGTGAGATCTTATAGATCACATGAAGGATCCTCAAATATCACCCTAAAAAATTTAAATAACCTAGCTAACACTGTAGGAGCTATACTCGCCTTGAGAAATCCGGCTAGCCGCTAGAAAAGCACTCGACCGTACAGAACTTTCTCTAAAAAGAACAAAATTGCATAACCAAATAGTCAAAAATCCTTTTAGTAATTAATACTTACCTACACCAGAAATTACAGAAGATGAGCAATCAACTGGAAGGATGGTTCGGCAGTTTCTTCTGACAAATAGCCATCATCATGTAAACGAAGCTAAAACGGGTCGTTCAACAATGTAGCTTGTTGAACCAAAATATTTTCTCGCTAAAAGCTAAAAATTCAAACACTTATTAGGATAGTAGCATGTGATCATCTCGATAAACTTGTTGTTCTGTATGCCCGACGATAATGGCTCAAAAACTCAGGATAGGCAGAAGGTAGAACTAACTCGTCTCGACAATTTCTATCAATTGAAGGTTGCCGACGAAAAAGATCCTCATCCGAAGGGATATACTCCTCGTACCAACGACCAAATATCAAAAGCCCGGACACAAATTGCAAGTCCCACAAAGTGATTGTCATCTCCTTAGTGTCAATCCAATAAGTATTGTTATCAGAGTCTCAAAAATCAACCACACCACAAACTCACGACGAAGTAAGGCTCCCATAACTTAACATGAATGAATATGCAATCTCATAAGCTTCAACAACTTGTAACATATCATGATAAACTTGCAAAATATACCTAACCCAAGTTACATATCAACGTTGAGGGCTAAGAACTTGGCCCACTGATGAATCATGATGCCAATTTGATCAATTTGATGTAACCAACGATGGCTCAATAGCCTAGACTACCTAGTCTCAAGTGTGTCAACAACAGGATGTGATATCACGGACTCCATGGCTCAGCTCATCAATAGTATTCTCTACAATTGATAGCATTCACTCCTACGAGATTCTGCGAGAGACGAGTCAATTGTACAATATGGAAGTGTTGGAGACGTGTAAAAAAATTACGATAAATGTCACTTCCACTACATCCTTCCATATTGCTCAGGCCTTTTTCGGATATCAGTGTCCCCTCGAGGATCTAGCTCATCAATGATAGCACAAATGGCCTCCTCAATAGGTTCACTTGGTGACATATCAGTGGGCCTTTTCCAAGGAAATGTCACCTATAAGAGAGAATAAATAAAGAAAATTAATAATAAAAGAGTGCAAGCAAGTCCACGGAGAAAAAAAAAAGAAATAAAAACAAACATGATCTGTTCAATGCACGCACTATATTTATTGGAAGCATTTGTTGACCTCAAGATATATTCAATCTGGAATAATATAAATAATGAATGTGATAGCTCACATGTCATGCTTGACTCACTTCAAGCACCGTCAAAACAAATAAAATGATATCCGGCGGCCAAACAATTGCGCAAGCGGGTCCAAAATATCAAAATTGACTAAGGAAGAATATCTTATGATCAAAAGGAGCAAGAATGGTGAATACATGTCGATGTGACGCACACAAATCGAACGTAAATCATCTCAATCAATGTTGAAGTGACTCGAATGACCTCCAATCGTAAAATAGATTGCACAAGCACATCCAGGATGTCGATTTTACCTACGAGCAACACCCATATTGATGAGTTTTGATGCATGAATGATTGACACATAAATCAAGGCACTTGAATTTAAAATAAAAAAAAATTGAAACAATTTATTTAAATGATAATATGCATATATATATATATATATATATATATGTATATATATATATATATATCTTATCAATTTATATTAAAATTATTTTATTAAATATCTTAGATGCCTTCCTCATAACTCCGCCAATCTCACGTTTTTTCCAATGCCTAGCCCATATCTCAGCCTCCCTTCCTATTTCCAATGCCTAGCCCATATCTCAGCCTCCCTTCCTATCCAATGCAAGCCCCCTCCACAAAATGTTTAACAAAAAAGTACATATCAAATATTCCTAATACTATCAGCGCCTGAGCACACTCCAGCCGATCCATTTCACTCGCAATCCTAGCTCTCCCTCAGCTTCTCACGCACGAGAACCCAGGGAGCTCCCTCATTGTTCCACCTACTCTAGCTGCCTAGATCCTCCGCCGGCAACTTCAACCGAGCTCTGACATAGGGTCTGTTTGGAGCAGCTTGTGCGTTTCAGGATAAGCTGGCCCGCGGGCCAGCGTCAGGGGTCAACCTGCGGCCCGCATTTAGTGTAAAAACTCAAACGCAGTTTTAGATAAGTTGGAGAAACGCGCGAACCAAATGGTACAGCGGCGTTTTTAAAACGTAGCCCACACTTAGAAGCTGCCCCAAATGGACCCACAATCTCTCCTCTTACACACAACTCTACAAAAAACACATCGACAATTCTCCCCCTCTTCCTCTCCTTCGCCCACTTCTTCGTTTCCCTTCGTCGCAGCTGTCCCCGCCAACGACCTTACAGCAGGCAGCATCCTGCTAGCATCACCCACATCCTTACAAGTTGCCACACCGTCCCACTGCACTAGCTCCTCCATCCTTCTCCAACGACCCCACAGCACGTGAGGCACTTCACCTCTCCCTCTTTCTATTTCCATAACATGATTCTTCTTTCTCCTCATATCCTTCTAGCTTCACAGCAAAACTATTCACCCACCTCCTTATGTGCTCTCTAAACAAAGAAATTCCTCTTTATCCTGAACCTATTTGTCTCACCTCCACCATCTACTCCCAGTACGACAGCCGAAAATCCCTAACCTGCTAACTAAAACGCCCACACCAGTCCTAGCGACAGTTAACCTAGCATTTGCCACTTCCTCTCCTAATTTTTACACTCCGTCAATCGTCCTCAACTCCGATGATTTGGTCGCTTTGTTATCACATGAAGTTATGATGGCGCAGCAGTGATTCGGTTAGCGTAAAAGCCTGTGACGTTTCTTGTTGGGTTATTTCCTTCGCTTCAATGCTCATATTTATTATGGTAATGTCTCTGTGTGTGTGATAGGATTTAGGTGCATTTGGGACAACTTATCAGCTGTGACGACGTTTTAAAAACGGCACCTCACGGTTCAGATCCCGCGTTCGGGCAACGTGTGTGAAAATAGCGTTTTTATTTTACATTAAACGCGGGCCGCGTTTCGAGAAACATTTTGACGGGGTTGCCCTCAGCCTGTCCAGAGAGAAGAGTTGCATAGGAGAAAAAGATCGAATGATATACTTGTTCACCACCTGTCGCACATCGCCTCGCTCGTCATAGCAAGCCGAAGCCTCACCTACATCAATCTCGCTCTCCTAGTTTGTCCCAAAACCATCGGCTTCGTGAATGAAAACTTGCAATACAGTCGCAATTAGAGCTAGTAGGGAAGGCCACGATGGGATTGTGACATACCAAGGCTAGCGATACTCCCTTCATTCTCATCATTCTGCTCTGCTCCTACCAGAAACCATCAAGAAAGGTAAGTCTGTTCACACCATCATCGAGGAAGGTAACCCTGTTCACGCCATCCTTCCAAATGTGGATGTTAGAATTCTGTATTCCAATGTGACAGTAATCCCAAATTAACTATTATTTATAAATTGCACTTATCATATTGTAATTTTAGGAAATTTGAAATCAAACATAAATAACTTAAACTTCCTCAATTTTGTGACAGGATTCGCTTTGATTATTTATTAAATAGAAAGAATTTTTTTTGTAATATTTTTTTAGGTTTTTCACTTATTTTTTTAACTCTTTTGAAGTCGTTTTTTGTTTCTCAAATATTAAATATACTGTTATGACAGTTCTGTTGTAAATAATATTACAGCACAATGGCAAAATGATCATTTATCCAAAAATAATTGCAAAATAGTTGTTTTCTAAATGCACAAACTAAACAGTCAGCCAGCCTATCAGGATCGGCTGCTGATCAGCAGCTTCTCAGGATAAACTGCTTATCAAGATAAGCTGGATAAGCTGCAGCTGTCCTAAACATAGCCTTAGTATAAATTCTACATATGTGTTTTAATTTGCCAATACTGCAAGCCCTATGCACATTTTTTTAAGCGTGTTGGGTCAAAGACTTGTTTTTGTCATATTGATGTGGCGGGAATGACTGTGCATTTGTTATTGTTAGCTTTGTGCAGGTACACGAAGACCCATGCACATTTTTTTAAGTGTGGTGGATTTAAAGACTCTCGTGCCAAAATGTTGAAAGACAATGGCTATGCACATTTTTTTAAGCATGGTAGAAAGGCCACAACTCCCCGATGCAACCCCCTAAACGAAAAAAATACTGGCAGACTGTCAAAATGTTGTTGAATTTCGGCTATATTAAAACTAAAAACAAATTCATCAAAAATCCTAAAACTTATTAGAAAAAGAGAAAACAAAGTTTGAGGAATAAAAAATGAAGGTTAGGAAAATAATAGACAAACTTGAAATTTGTAGTGTTCCCCTCTTAAAATATCAACAAAGCCTATTTTCACGAAAACTTTTGAAAAAACTAAAGGCTGAATTTAGAATTTGTATGAAATGAATTGGAACTGCCCTAGTATTTATATATAAAAAAGATGTGCGGGGCCCGCTTCATTTAATTATCTATATAAAGACTAATCCTGCCACTATCTAAAGGTCAAACTCTAGAACAATATATAATCAAAGCATCTAAAATGAAATTTGATTTAGAATCTATGAAGTTGTATTCAATTCTAGCATATTCATCACCAGCACAGCCGAACAGAAGGTAAAACTAAAAGCTTACATGAAAATATTTGTATAAAGTCAATGATAACACACTCATGCAAATAATAGTAAATCCCCTTAAAGATCGGTACAAGTTAATAAAAATAAATTCCCATATATGCTCCGACCAACATGTTAAATGCTTAATCACAAGATCCAAGAATCTTGCGCAAGTTAAACAAATGTCTAAGCTCAATCCAATATGCCTCAAAATGCATGCTAAGATATTTAAAAAACTACCCGAACCAGCAATATAAAACACCCACATGTGCTCTCGCGATAACCACAAATTCTTAAACTTAATTGTTAGAGAATGTTGCGCAGGTCAAACACATGCTTAAGCTAAAAATAATTTTTTTCTTAAAAAGTATACACACGATCCAAACATTTACAAAAATACAGTTTTTGAATGGCAAATTCAAATATATATAATTACACACGTATTGAAATGGTTGTCTTGTCTATAGGGCAAGATCGTAAGTTTCATACTTTGGCCAATCTGATCCTCCTCCATATAGGGAATGGAGTTGGCAAAGTTGAGCCCCGTTAAGCCAGTATGATCCTTCTTATAAGAACTGGAGTTGACAGGACTGGTATCTCAACTAATGTTAAGTGATAAATGTCCGATGATGGGCATACTCATTGAACATTTCAATCGGAGGAGTATTTTTAAAAGTCAACGTTTGAAATATTAAGATCTATAAAATAATCAAATACAAACTTATCACCTAACGTTTAAAACAAAATTCATCCACCACTACAATCGTTTGTCAAAGTAGATAAATCTAACGTTAACCCGAGCTCACAAGGAGCCAATGTCATATCAAGCATACTACTAAATTCATGCACAAAATAATCTCATGCCAGTAAGGGTCTGACCTGAGTCCTCTGTCTCCCTCTAACCAGATTATTTGCCGCCAAATAGCACCATTATATTACATTCACAGTTATAGTTTGTATGTTCCCTAATAATAATCTGTCATTTTGAGCATTGAATCATAATATATATTTGATAGTACAAAAAGCCCTTTGTAAGCTAAGATCGATTTAGATCGGTCCCCTTAGACAAACATTCACCCCGAGTCAACACGGTTCCCTTCAACGAAGCAACTCATGGCTGCTGACAATGATTCTTTTATCAGGTTGGGTCGACTACCTCCGCTTACTAAGTAAACTAAGGTCCACGCAACCCTGGATGACGAAACCATGAGATCTTGATCGGATTCATCATTGTTTCCCGCACCATCCGCTATTATATGCTAAGTTTAATAACTTAGCGCTTAATAACTAACTTTAATCAAAAGAGTTCTTCCATTATCAGGAGGAGTAATTAATCATAAGGGCTTGCACCAATTAGAACACCTCGAACCCCCAAATCTTAAAGTCCTCGCAAAAATTGAGTGTGAAATCTATGTATAGTGTCTAATTTATTATCTCATATGTCTTCTAAAAAATTTAACCCTAAATCTGAAAACCTTTAAGCCCTCGACAAGAGTCTGAGGTGTTATTTGAATTTGCGGAGCCCGCAGTCAAATTGGCTTATATGCCTAATTAGAATCTTGTTAAATGTAACATTTATTGGATTTGTTTTTCATAATGTCGTTTGATTTGACTATACACTTGTCATATTTGAGTATCATTTAATCCCTAAAATTTACCTTAAAGATTCTTAATAAGCTTCGAGCGCATGATCTGGTCTCACTTGGACTCAGATCAAGCTATGTTTGATGTCAGCCGGTTCATTTTATCAAGACACTTCATAGGTATTAGAGTATAGAGAATTAAATATTTAGAGCTCTTGGTCTCAATGTGCATCAAGATTCGTACATAATTAAGATAATTTCTTGAGGATATATCAATAGCCCTCTTAATTTCATATGTCTATGCCAAATACATTGAAAATATGCCCCAAATCTCATAAAATAGTTATCTTAAAGGGATTGTGAGATGTAGCTATTTCTTGGGAGCACGGTTCTTCTCCCAAGTTCACGACTCAAGCAAGTCTCCTTAATGCTCAGTTGAAAGTATAAAGTTTGAGCAGAAAATGTTGAAAATGGGTTGAACAGACAACCGCCGTCAACTATAATGACGGTGTACACTCATAGAGGCGCACATGTGCATACGAGTAGGCCTGCAGCTGCTCGTGTAAGCATGTGTGCGCCCAGGATTGCGGGCGCAAGCATGCTTGCAGGCGTGTGCATGTTGTGGGGGCGACAAAATGCAAGCACATGGACAGTGCGCAGGCGTGTACAAGCACTTGCAGTTGGAGAAACGCAAGCGCAAGCAGAAGGGCGCACGATGGAACATGGGTGTGTGCACTCGCTGATGAATACACACATGCACATGAACACACAATATGTGTGTGCGTGTGTGCACGTGCGTGTATTTATTATAAAAATTACTTTTTTTATAAAAGAAATTACTTAATTGTAGGTGAACTCAATGAATGCTTTGTCAACATGCATCCATTTTAAGCATCTTTATTTCCCCTAGACCAAACTTACTTTAACCTGAAGCCCCTACACTAGTCAAAAGATCACAATGGTTGCAGACTAGCAAAGCCCTCCATGCCAAGATTTAGCACACATATGAATCCAATTATGTTATTCATAACATTAATGTCTGTTATACCTGAAGCAATGCTTGCCAAAAAAAAAATCTCTAAATATAAGAATGATGATATAAATCTGGTTTAGAGCAAATATCATGAAATTTAATTTTTTCAGCAGACTTTGATTTCAACTCATATCTAGTCTATTATCTTTAAACCCAGCCAAGCAGCATGGAAATAAGTCTTCCAATTTAAGCTGACGCAAGAAATGATGCATTTGACTAAATCTAGATATCCCAATGTGATTTATCCGTATGTAAAAGATTTGACCACACTTTAGAAGAAAATTATTCTTTTGCATGCTATATAATTAGAATACGCTATCATGGAATAATAAATAAATATATTGAGGCAAGACATCAAACCAAGGCATAACTGGCATAAACTGATAGATCAAATCTTCTCGTGTAGGTTCATAGGATTCTACTTACCGCAATCGCATAGAGTGTAGATATGACGAAGATTAATCCAATAAGAATTCGAGTTGAGACAGTCTCTACAAAGGCAGCAGACAAAAGATTTCGTCTCAGAAGCTCATATGCCATCTTTGCAGCGGAACAGTAGCTTTCACCCGTTATTGCAGCAAAATTTATAGTGAACTTGTTGACAAAGTCAAATGCAGCGAACAAAAAATTGGCACAACACCGGAGCAGGACTTTTACAAACCCTCCAGAAAGATCTTCCCTTCCTGCACTATCTACAACAGCCCGTACAAACCGAACCGCGCCTAATACCATTCCTGAAAAACACACTGTGCCAAAGGAGGGGCCAAAAGCATTTCTGCAATAGTCAGGAGTAAACAAGAAGAGAACAAAAAGAAAAAATGATGAGTGCATGAAAATTGTACAATTAGAAAGTATTCTTAAAACTAAATCAATAGATTGAAAAAGACAAATAATGAATGTGAAGAATAAGAAAACATGAAAATATTAGCTTTAGAGAAAACAAACAAAACTAAAGACAGTAAGTGCCATTCAGCTTATAGCATATGATATTCATCAAAAGTATAGAGATGCATTCCAGAACACCATAATATCTCGCATCTACTTTAGACTCATAATGAAAGTCAGAACTCATGATATTTAGTTATCAAAAAGAAATTTCTGGTTTGGTAATAAAGATAGGATTTGCATAAGTAACAGTTAATTCTCCTTTATTACATATTTAATACTGAAAAATTTTTATTTGCTCGTCCACCTCTCTATTCTTTAGGAGGCACAAAAAATGTCACATTGTTTATATATTCTTTACTCAGACAATAACCTAATAAAATTTCGCAAAGTTCCACGAAATCTTGTTTTGCAAGTCTTACAGCATCTTAATTCTCAAATCCCACAATAATCTTTGTTTCTCCATTCTATGCAATTTCAAACCATCCAAGACAAGGAATAAGTAATAAAATGTAAAATCCAAAAAGCAATGACACCACAGATTTCATTTTCGTCTTCTAAGGAGATTAATGCCATTGAGCTTAACTTCAAAGAAAAGGCGGTCGGCTTGTTTAAGGGGAAAGGACGTAACTGCGATCTAAATGGAAACAAAATTTGTTGAAGTTGCTTTAAGCGGGAATCTATCTTGTCTTTCTCTTCTCCACCAAACAAGCTCATGATTGCATAGAGTGCGAGGAGGAAAATGGAATAGTGCGAAAGGAGAATGGAGGATACGACCTAGAGGTGGCCTCTCTAGCTGCCACCTTTTTTTGGCAGCTATTGGTAACTAGGTTAGAGAATCATAGATGGAGGGGAGAATGGTGACCCAGAAGAAAACGGAGTGGTATTTTTGCCATTTAAAGAAGAGTGGTAAGTGAGTAGATAGAAAGTTTTAGGCGTTAAACATATACATGACAAGGTATATAATAGCACAATTGGGTATTGAGGCATTCTGCATCCGTGAGGTGAGGCATAAACCTCAAACAATTTGAGGCGTAAGCCTCAAATTAAAAAAAAAAGAAAAAAAAAATTGCATAAAGAAACAAGTATTGTATAAACTTTAAAATATGGAGTAAGAAATAAGAGATTAACACTAATATATTAACACATTAAAATGTAACATATCAAAATTCTAACAATAGTAAAAAGTAACAGATTGTGCAAAATAAAATGTAGTATGTTAACACTCTAAGCTAAGATATCATAATAAAACACCAAAATATCATAAAAAAATAATCAAAACAACTTAAAAATCAATTATCTCCCACAGTAGCCTCTGTTTCTCCATTCTATGCGACCACAAACCATCCAAGACAAAAAATAATCAATAAAATGGAACATCCACAAAACTATGACACAGCAAATTTCAATTTAGTCTTGCAGGGAAATAAATGCCATTGAGTTGTACTAGCAAAGAAAAGGTAAAAGGTTGTCAAATTGTTTAAGGTGACAGGTGATGGCTGCAATCTAAATCAAAACAAAATAATTTGAGGTTGTTAAGAGCAGGGATCTGTTTTGACTTTCTCTTCTCCGCCGAAAAAGCGCATGATTGCATAGAGTGCAAAGAGGACAAGAAATAGAGCAAGGGAAAAAGTAAGCTATGAGCTAGAGCTGGCAACTTTAGCTGCCACCCTTTTTTGGCTGGCATAGGTAGCTAGGTTAGAGAATCATAGTTGGAGATGGAGAATGGTGATGAAGAAGAAAACTGAGTAGTATTTTTTTTTTCTTCATCAAAAGAATAGTGAAGGGTGAGTAAATAGAAAGTTTTTGGTGGTAAACATATATATAACAAGGTTTATAATTACGCAAACGGGTATTGAGGCATTTTTTATCCATGAGGGTGGGTATAAACATGACGGCATTTTGAGATGTAAGCCTCAAATTAAAAAAAATAAGTATTGTATAAACTTCAAAGTATGGAGTAAGAAATAAACATCTTAACACCTAAAATATTAATTCATTAAAAAATAACATATCCACATTTTAACAAAAAAAAAAGGTTACAAACTGTGCAAAGTAAAAAAGTAGCACATTAACACCCTAAAGCTAGGATATTAAAATAAAATACCAAAATATCATGACATGAAAACCAAAATAAGTCGAACATAAATCTGTAACTCCAATTCATGCTCATCACCCCACAACACTGTAAGAATATAACAAGTCATCAACATTAAAAATTTTAAATTCAAGTCTTGATTACTCTAATAATCCTATAGATTTTCATCAAATTCATCAACATAATGAATTACTTTAGTCATATTTCTATCTCTAATTCCTCATTACCTTTAATCTCAGTCATCTTCCTCCTAACTAATCAATAGTAGTCAATCAATATATAATTTAAATTTTAAATTGATGATGATGCTCATACTTAAAACTTCAACTACATAAATTTTTGTGAAGACATTATTTATTTATTTATTATTATTTAAATGTGTGACCTATAAGAATACATATGTGTGAGGCATATTAATACCATTTTTAGCTTTAGTTAAAAAAAATTAAGGTGGGGATTTTTTTTTTTTTTTTTTTTTTTTTTTTTTGGTAAGAAAAACACTAAGGATCTAGAGAATTAAGTGTCATGTATGTAAATATCCCTCATAAGAAATATAAAAGAAATAAAATGGAGGATCAAGGGCATCCAAGTAAAGCCCTGAATTATATTCATTTCTCTTACTATATCCACAAGCCATGCACATAGATTCTAAACCACCAGCTTCAAAGAAAGTTCTAAAAAATTTGTGTTATACAAGTTACTCGCTATGCAACATGGGAATAAAAGATTTAAAGTAATAACTTGCACGCTCGACAGCTAATAGTGAGTAAAGCACATCAAACGTCACCAACAAGGAAAATAATTCTAAAAGTCACCTAGGGGATGCTCAATTTTAAATCATATATATATCATTAGAATATAATTAAATGGTTGATGAATGATGACAATAAATAAGTCATGGCCCAATATTTAAAAAATACAGAATCAAGATCAAGCAAGATTCTTGCCACAGCTTCGCTTCCTGTGTTCAGATCATAGGAATGTTTTAAAAAAAATGCAAATGAAATGATAGTCACAATAATAGATACAGACTCATATTCAAGCCAAGGAACTGTCTGATACTTATTTCCTTAGATTATGGTCCCGTCCATTCACAAATAACCAAAAGGATTTGCTTGGTAAAACTTAGGCTAGAACACCACAGGCAAGCCATTAACAGGTCAACGACATTGTTCTTCACGTATCTATACAGCACTAGCATTGTCTATCCATAAATTCACACAATTCCTACGTATTTACATATCTAACACCTAAACTTTAATTGCATCGCACTCACTTTTTTAACATCATATTAAAAATACCACTTTTACTAACATTTTAAAAGTCAAAATGCCATTTTCTTATGTATAGGTTTATAGCACCAAAGTGTTATAGATGCAAATACCAGACTTTAGGTGTTAGATATGCAAATCCATAAGTGTGGTGAGTATGTAAATTTCCCAAATTATTATCATCATAATGCCTATTGAAAGAAGCTACCTCAGGAGTTCATTAGCAAAAATCACTTCAGACGTCAACTAACTCTACTCCAATTCCGTAAAACAAAAAAGACGACAACAGCTACACACTTTAGGAGTTTCATAAAAAGAAATAGTAGACGAGAAAGCCATGCCTCAGAGAACTTCTTATGCTGCTACGCGGCTTAACCCCCTCTATCGAGAAGTACCACTGAGCAATTGTTCCACTTGTCACGTAAACCTTCGCCTCTATCATAGTTGAGAAGCTCCATATCATTGTAATTATCGCTAGTGCAAAATAAGCAGGCACCCACCGATCCTGCTTCCACTTGCAGAAATACAAACCATCCTCCCCCTTCGTTGGTACAATCTTCCCATTAAAAGTCACAAGTACCAAGAACACAACAATCGGTGCAAAGTACACCAGCAAACCCAATATCAGAAACGGGAACACCGCGAGCAGTAGCATGTTGCTAACAAGCGCCACGGAAGCGATCCGGAGAATGTGGACCGTAAGTTTAATGCGGTGCCAATTGGAGACGATGATCCAAACAACGATCGCTATGAGGAAGAAAACGAAGACGAGGACAAGGATGCGGTCTGCAAGGGGAAAGGATTCGCGACATGTGGCGCCGAATTGGCAGGCCACGAACCAGTACACATTGAGGAAAATCGGGATGAGGATGAAGAAAGGAATGGAGAAGTACACAACCTGTTTGGCAAAATACCGAAGAAGGGACAGAAGAGCGAGGACAATCGGCAATGCGAGCAGCAGAGTGATGACCAGAGTCCAAATGAGATCTCGTAGAAAAGTGGAGGAAGATGAAGAGGGGAGAGACAGTGAATTGAAGACCGAGAAAGAGCTGGAAGAGGGAGGGATACAGGAGGAGGAGGCTGAGTCATAGATAAAAGAAGAAGCGTGGGATCGATTAGGGTTTTGGCGGACGGATGCGACTATGCCGAGTGCAAAGGTGGCGAGACTGAGGACGAGGAATAGGATGAGGAAGGTGAGGTCACGAAGAGGACGGTGACCGTGGTTGTAGATAATCGGTGGGTACTGGTCGTCTTCTGAAGCGGCGACGGCGGAGGATGGGGCGGAGGGGAGAAGTGGATCGGAGAGGATGAACGGCTTGGTGTCGTCGGCGCTTCCCATCGGAGGAGGGGAAGTAGGACGGGGGATCTAAGGGGTGGGGAGGTGACTGTATGCTGCGTGCGTCAGCTGGTGTTGCTGCTGCTGCTGCTGCTGCTGTTTGTAAACATGGAAGCTACAGAACCAAGGCGACAAGGAACAGGGAGGGTGAAGGAGACGAGATGAGGAAGGGGGATGTGAATGGCGGAGAAGGCATCGCCATGGGAGCTGGTTAGTAGTAATAATTTAATCTGTTTTAGATCCACTTGGCACTGTCGGCTATTAAGACAGGTTTCTCCGGAGCTGCCATATGACCCACTTAGATAAGATTTTTTAAATGGGTGCAATTTAATTTTATAATCATGATAATTAGTTGATGATGAATAATAGTTAGAACTAATGATAGTTAGATTTATAAAAGTTATGGTGTGAGATCCAGAAAGTTTTCTTACTTGTTTTACTCAATTTTTTATTTTCCTCTTTTCACTGTTCGCAATATTTTCACGATGGCTGATTTTTCGAATTTCTAATCTTTTTTTATCTTTTCACTTGCATTTGTTACCTTCTTTTGTTTCGCTATCGATGCTGGCTAGGGCATCACTTATCTTCTCTCCCTTTCCTCCTCCTGTCAATCGCCCTCTCCTACTAGTGTCCTGGTTTTGCCAGAAGCCATCGTTTTCATGAGTGAACCCATGTGATACATTTGTTATTGGAGCTAGCTGGTAAAGGCAGGTGCGAGATTGTAACATACAAAGACCACCAAACTCTTAAACCCTTGTTTCCCTCCTTCTTCCATTTGCTCCCACCTGAAACCGTCGAGAAAGGTAACCCTCGCCTTCCTCCCTCTCGCACGCTTCAGACTCTCTAAATCCCGTCAAATCATCTTCTTACGGGATTTAACCAATCTAACCAGTAGAGAAACGGGAATTAAGGGCTTGTAGGATTTTATAATTTATTAAAAAAATTAAATCCTTAAGTGTTATGTAAATCCCCCAACACTTAATTCAGAACTTTAAAAGTTCTTCTATATCATAAAAAAACATGAACAAAATATTATGATATTAATTAAATTTAATTAAGTTCATGGTTTTATCTTTTTATATAATAATAATGATTTATTATGTCTACATATATTAAATCTTGTAGATTATTAGAAAACATCTAATTAAATGAATAAATAAATTGCTTAATCATTTAATAATTTCACTTTTAGTTGGTGTAGGATTGCTAGCTTAATCATCAAATTCTTATGAGTATCATGTTTTGCCTACTTAAGGTAAATAATTCTTGTATATGAAAGAATAAAAGTACCCTTCCTAGTTGAGGAGGTATTATTCATTGTTAATTGTAGTAGAATATATTCATTATTTATATTTTGTTAGTCTTGCCTTTTCTTACTTCAATTATAATGTTTCACTTATTATAGGGTTACTTTATTGTTCATGATGAAATTACTAAGTGTATTAAATTATTGTTGCATGTTTGAATAATCCTGCAATTATATTTTTTTTTTACTTTCGTTTCATTTTATGAATATGCATGTGAATTCACGTCATATCACAAACATGTGTAAAATTACATACTTCTTTATGAAAACAAATTGGCATGTTTATGTATGATGGTATGTCGATCAGTAGAACTCTTTCGGATTTTGGCTAGTCGGGTCGATGGACCCACAGAGTGATGACTCTACAGGAAATTGTTGGGTCTCCTTGGGTTGGTAAATGAAAGTGAAATGATAAGAAATTTAATTGTGAATAGTTTTATGGTTCGTATGACATGCATATTATATTTACATTTTTTATTATTGGTCTTACAATGTTACATATGCATATAATGATACTTCTTTGTTGCCTTACTGCATGTCACATTCCCTTGTTGTTTATTCTTTAATAGATAGTTGTTATTTACTGAGTTTGCCAAACTCATTTTTGATATTTTGAATAATAAGTTTGATTCAGCCACCAATGAAACCGTTTACACCGAAGCAAGATTTTCAGTTTTAGTTCCCAATTTTGGTATTTTTTGCAATATTTGTTTTAGTTATTGTGTTTTTTTTTTTTGGGTCTGGGTAGTTGTTTCATGTTATCATTTCTGTTTTGATTCAGTTGATTTTCTATTTTCAGTTCAGTTGTAATAAGGAACTTTTCACATTAATAAAATTTACATTTCCTTTTTTTGCATTGTAAGTTTTCTTTGAAAATATAAAACAGGTTCAAATTATTTCATCATGTCCTACGTTGTTGGGGTGTACCGCCTTCCGAACATGGGGTGTGACTTATGGGGATGAAAATTGAGTTATATTTTACTTTTATGCATGAAGATTAATATCATTCAATAGTTGTTTGATTATAATAGATATAATTGGGTTACAAATATGATTTTTGGTTATAATAGTAAGATTTAGGCACAAAAGTTGTCGTTGGTTGCTACACTGAGCATTTAGTCATCAAGGATGTGGTCGGTGACTTCAATATTGACAGTTTAACATAGACTTCGTAATTAGAAATTATAAAAAAAGTAGTTCACTGCAAATGTTGTAGTTGGTGGCTATAAAGATTGGTCACAAAAGGCCATAGTTGAATTACAGCAGTTGCAAGCAATGGTCGTTGGATGTCAGTGGCTTGCAGCGACGGGTGGTGACGACCTATTGTGGTTGATGATGGCGACAATGGTGATCGGTGGCTACAAGACATAATGACTATTCATCGGTTTATATATATCAGACACATCTGTATTTAAAATGCAATAATTGCAAGCAGGGGTTACTAATCACTCTATATTATGTTGATGAATTATAACAGTATGAACCCTCAGGATAAACCAAGTGATTAAGGAACCTTCCATTTCTTTTCAATTGAATATGCGCTCGAAGTGTTTCAATGATGTTCATGATTACTTATGATTCTTTTCTAAACCTCATTAAATAATTTTAAATAAACCCCAGTTCACTACTGAGCCCTTAAAGGTTGAGGTGTAAAGTTATAATTTTAATAAAAGTTTTATGATATGGTGTTCAATCTTTTTTAGAATTTAAATTGCACTTAACCATTGGTTGGGGGTTCAAATTAGTGAGTTATTATCTTCCTAACACAAGTCGTCACATTAGGATCATTAAAAACTTAATTATCTTTCAATCCATAAAAAATTGATTAATTACAAATTTACCTTTTTTAGAAAGCGAAGTGATTTGGTTCCTACATTTTAACCATTTTTTGTTTCAATCACTTCAAAGAGTTAATTATAAGAATTATTACCCATTTACCATCTGATTTTGACCTAAAATTTAATTTAGAGTTCAAAATTCCATATTTATCATTTTTCCCATAGGGTTCTTTACTTCATAATTTTTTTCAATTTAACTCAAATGACTTTGAAACTTTGTTGTTACCCTACTCATGGATTAATTTACATATCAAAGAAGAATTTGTATTTTTTTTATTTGAATTTAATTTTTTATAATTATTTTGATTCAAAATTGAGAATTTTCAATATTAATTAATTTTACTAAACAAAACTTTTTTTCTGACCTTACGGTAATTTTAAGAGGTTTACTTAGATCAGAGGACCACTCGAAATAAATTTTGTGAATTATTGAATTGTATTTAAATTTTTTTATTTTTTAATTGATTTTAATGATTAAATAATTAGAAAATATAGTTTCGTTTCAAAAAATAATTTTTATATTTTTCATAAACTAAAAAAAAAATTATTTTAGATTTTTCTGACTTTTATTTCATTTTTATAATTATTTTATTTAAAAATAAAAGAAAATTCATTTAATTGCTAAAAATACCTTTTTTACATCTTTTAAAATTTTGTGATTAAAAATTTGTGAAAATATTTGTAAGTTATTTTCTATAATTGGGAATAATTTGTAAACTTTTAATTATTTTTAAATTGAAAATAGCTCCAAAATGACTTTTTATTTTGACTTCAATCTTACTTTTCCTAGGTTTCTCTGATCTTAAGGAATCATTGAAATCAAAATTCATAATTTTCTAATTTTTAATTTCCTTCTAAAATATATTTTTATGTTAGGAGTAGCTTTTTTGGTTTTCAAATTTTTACAAAGATCTTACAAAATCATTTTCTCCATTTTGGGATATTTTGATGGTTTTTTGAATTATTTTTAATTTTTAATTTTTTTTATAATTCTTATCAATTTTTAGTGGAAAAATGTATTTTGAACATTTTAATTTGATTGTTTTTCTAAGGTCCTCTGGCCACAATGAACTTACCAAATTTGTTTTTGCGTTTTTTTTTAGTTTTATTTTTTTTTATAATTTTTTAATTAAAATAATACTCAGAGTCCATAAAAATTAGAGCTTTTGATCATATGGGTGTTTTCTGACCTCGAAAAAATCAGAGAAAATTCCTCATGTAATTAGAAACAAACCCTCAAAATTTCACTTAATTTGAATAAATGTTTAATTAATCATAATTAATTTCCTTTCTGTTGTGACCACACAAAAAATAGCATGATCAGTCCGCTAAAAGATGACGTGATCATGTCACTTTCAGGTATGATCATGCTGCTTCTGGGTACTTTTTTGCTTGATTTTCTCATTCTAACTTGTTCGTATTCAACCCTTTCATCCTGCACAAAATTAAAGAAAAACTCTTCTCAAGTGCAAATTTGTGATAAATACATAAAAATGACATGTAAAATGCAGAAAGAATGACAAGTAAAATCACGTAGAATTGATGTATGCCTTTGATCCTGCTTCCACTCTTTCTGTTGAGTTCTCCCCTTCAACACCACTCGATTTTAACCAACTCGATGTTTTTTCAGCTTCTTGGTGATGCACACTAGAAGGGTTCGCAACTGCTAAAGAGCTTTTAGTGGGGATCAAAGAATCCTTTATTTTGATAAGAATTAACTCTGTCATTGGATATTCTTTGAATAACAACAAAAGACTCAAATATAGAGTAAACCTACTTTGCACCTTCAAAATTTCCCTGACACGAAGCACCATAATTGGTCATCTCCTCCTCTATCATCTCCACTTTCTTTACACGAGCTTGCAGCTCTCGCATCTTTTGTTGTATTATTAAATCCCATCCAACCGAGTGAAGGAGTTCTCAATCTCATCCAAGCTTCAAGCCAACAATTTGGAAGACACTTGATGTCTAAACGGTAAACCCCACCTTCCTTACTCGAGTCTCAATCGGCCTAGATTGGTACAAGGGCAACTTTCACTGACACGAAGGTCAGATTTCGACCAACACTTGTCGAAGGTGAACCATCGTCTTAAACTATTAGGATCAGGTTAGTTGCACTAAGAGACATGGTAAGAAAAATGAGACAAAAATTAAACTTTAAAAGTCAAGGCTAATGGCCCTCATACCATAATTCGATCTAACTTAGGTCTTTGTTGACCTCACTTTTGGTTGAGGATGTTGGGTCTTTCCTTTAGTAATTAGGATCTAGCTTTAACATCTTAGAAATGGTACTCACCTTCACCTTAGATATTTCACCAAATCTATGTTCTCTATGATAATTCTTTATGTGATCGATAATCTTGAATACAAAGATTAGATATTACATAAGGGAACCCTGATGAGAAGCCCTATAGGACTTTTAAGCCCTAGGATTGCCTTTTGCACAATTTGCACCTTCGCGCACGCACCAACTTTGCAATTCAAGCGGTCAACACTTTCGATCAACGTAATTTGCATCACATGCGTCATTATTTGTCGAAAAAATTACATAAATTTTTGAAACAATCGACTGTGAACCGAAATTTGAAGAAATCGAATTCGACGCGTTTTTGACCTGACATCAACGAGGTTGCCAAGACGATCTCGAATGACGAAACGGACTACGCTTGCCCGTCCAGAACTTCAATTTTACCTAGAAGGGACGTTCATTTGTTGTGAGGACATGTCCGAACAAAAATACGGGGAAAGATAATTCTATCACTATTATTATTATTATTATTACTATTACAATAATATAATAAAAAAAAGAGAAATCTATTATATCCCAATTTTTTTCTCCCATGGGCATATATGCAGGGATATTAAATAGTTAGAATAATATTATTATTTTATAACATAATACAATATAATATATAATAATAATAATAATAATAATAATAATAATAATAATAAAATTATTATCATATATTATTAAAATAACTCACCCATGGCAGCTCTCACACTCCCTCTTCCCAGTTGATACTATCCCATGCTCATAAAAAAAAAAAAAAAAAAAAAAACTATCATATCCTATTAAAAAAAAAGGGAACTCACGCATGCAGCATCTTATCTCTGCTTCTCCTTTATTCCTCAAGCCGCACATCTCCCACGCCTGCACTCGTGAAAGCTCACGCCAGCCTCCCCCCTCTCTCTCTCCTCCTATAAAACCCAGGCAAACACTCCTCCATTCTTCTTCTTTACTTTTTTTAACCTCGCGAACGCAGCCTCTCTTTGATATCTCATGACGCTCTCCCTGCCGGCCGAGTCTGCCGCCGGATTCCTCCCGTCCGTCGGAGCCCCTCCTAACCGACACAAGCCAAAGCCGTCAACTCCCAATCAGTTGTCGAACCCACTGCAACCATCTCTCTTCATATTTTCAACATATATTTGTTATTTTATGTATCTTCATGCACTATAACTTATATTTACTTGTGCTTGTATACTTAAAATTCAAACTTTACAAGTAAAAAAAAAAATTTAAAAGAAAAAGGTGTAAAAGAGACTTTACATTTAGGAGTTAGGACACATATTCTCATGTATTTACACACACATAAATTATTTTTGTATATTTATATGCACACTACCCAAATTTGGATAATTGCATGCACGTCACTTAATTGTACGTATATACATGCACAATTCTTAAACTGTAATATTTTACGTGCATTTCACCCGATTCTTCTTGATTTACATGTTTAATGTGTAGGTTCGAATAATTACATCCATATCACTTAATTAGTTACATGTTTACATGCCTAGTGCCTATGCTTTGATATATACATGCATGTTACTCTACTTTTATGGATCTACAAGCCCAAAACTTAGGGTATGTTTGGGGCAACTGCTGCTTATCCAGCTTATCCAGATAAGCTGCTGATCCTGATAAGTTGCTGATTCACTGTTGATCCAAATAAACTGTCTGACCGTTTGGTTTGTACATTTTGAAAACAGCTGATTCTTGATAAATGACTATACTGCCCGTATTTTGAATAAATTGTTTAACTTTATTATATATATGTGCAAAATTCAAAACTCATATATTTACATGTTTAACGTTAAATATTTACATGTTAGCTATTTGAATATTGTGTTTACTCTTCAAATATTAGGGACTTACACAAACATGATACTTAGTCCCCATATATTTGCATGTTAGCCATCCAACCTTAGGATTTATAAAAATGTTGTGTGAAAAATTGATTTTAGGTGTTATATATATAATTATATGTGAGATTAAACTTCTTTAGTAATTTATTTATGTGATATTTTAAATATGAATATATGAAAAATAAAAAATTTATGTGATATTAAAATTTGAGTCTTAGAAGGGTGTCAC
>NEWO01000016.1:3898664-3909112 GCA_003013225.1 Phalaenopsis aphrodite
AAAATTTCATTCACATGTATGTTACACAATTTTTATGAATTTGCACGTCTAATGTTTGAAATTTGACGATCTTTTTATATGTCGTTCAAACATGTCCGAGGATTTAGATATTCCTACACACCATTTAAAATTTATGAGTTGTGTATGTGATATGATAATTTAAGTATTAAAAGGGTGTCGCGTGGATAAGTAGAGCAATATTGTAATTTTGATTTAAATAATTACAATAAACTTTAAAAATACATAGCTTGGTGTAAAAAAAATCATAAAAATAAAATAAAAATACATATAAACTAAAAAAAAACACGTACAAACAAAAAAATATAAAAAAAATAGAAATTGTATTTTTAAGTATTACAAAAATAATAATAATAAATAAAAATTCAAAAAATATAAACATATTTTTAAAAAAATCACAAAAATTGTCCTCATAAAAAGAAATCACTTTAAAACACTGTCATAAAATTTTCAAAGTAAAAAAATGTGTTTTAAATGTCTATGTGTATTTTCCTATAATATTATTAATTTTTTCTTAAATTAATTATAATAATTAAAATATAAATCGTAAAAATATAAAATTTGGCATGGTGAGTTTTAGAAAAAAAATGAAATTTTTAATTAAAATAAAAAAATTATTTTTTAGCATTTGAAAATAATTAAAATATAAACAAAATAACAAAAACACATAATATCTTAAAATATCACTAATTTTTTGTTGATCAAGGACAGTAACTTAAAAAATGAATCTCTGAATTTTTAAAGACCCAAAAATATATTTTGAATACTTAAAACTATTCTTCAATGTATTTATAATTGTTCAGTAAAATAATTATAATAAATTAAATAAAATAAAAAAATACAAAATTGAGTTTGTTGAACTCCTTTATAAGATTTTAGACATTTTAAAGGACATTCAAGTCTATCATGATTTATTGAAGGAACTCATCCTTACAACACAATAATCAAACATAGCATAACAAATGAATTCCTTAAGGACCCACCAAGATATGATTCAAAACCCGATAATTCACACAGATCAATAGAAATACCCCAAACTACTTATCCTACATTAGTGACCCAATGCTTAAGGATTTGAGTCTTCTCTAAAGCATTTAAATCTTTGTGAGCAATTTGGGATATTTGTTTTTGCCGCATATGAATCATCAGACTTATGTAAGTTTGAGGTCTAGGTGACTAGGGCAACGACGATAATGCTTATGTGTGCTTAAACAAGGGATACGATGTAGGATTATCAGAATATTGACTCTTACCTCAAGGACTCCTGATAAGGGGAGAAGATAAGAACCGATGATACTATTCACCAACTCTTGGTAAGATTGTTGTCACTGGCACTTTTAGGTTGCTAGTAGTCTTAGTTCAGTTAGGGTAATTAACCCATGGACTGCACTACCTTACAAAATATTTTAAAACAAAATTTTCTTTGCAACAAAAATACCTTTTGCTTGCTAAATAACTCCTACGTGCATGAAAATCAAAATTGGAAAACAAAAATTTTATAAAAGTTCACAGTAAATTACTTGGATAAAGGTTATGACCGCCCTGCGTAGATTATCGGTTTGGCATTTCTTACTCAAGGTTGGGAATCACATAGTCCAGCTCCGAGCCCCTCTGCCTTTACCAATGTCTTACACCCAGTTTTGGTCTTCCATATGTGAATACAAGTTTTCTTTTACTTGCTTGTGTTTTATTATGACTCGTTGTCTGACTTTTTTCCAGTACCAGATGTTTTTGTTTACTTTCTTGTAGTTTATTTAATTTTTTTGTAAATATATTATATTTTATGATACTAACCATGGAGTGGTAGCATTATCCCAGATACATATTTATTTCAAGTACTGCATTCTCTTTTTGTTTACTTTACTACACTTTTTTTTTATTTTTTACCTTTTATTTATCTGCAATTTACCTTGCTTGACATGCAAACCAAAACCTAAATAAAATAAAACTCAAAACAATAATAAAACTTGACATACACACTGCAAAACTATAAAACCTTGAACTGCTGAACTACTGCGACAACAAGGACTTCAGAGCTAACTTCATGGGCAGCTCGTTCAAAACATTTCTTTAGTTTAAATAACAATACTTAGGATTTTGAGGCTGTCTTTTATGACATAAAACCTCTCTTTTTGTTATACTCATGCATAGTCCTGATACGCAACATGTCCTAACTTGTTTTATGTTTATGAGATAGTCACTCGACGGAAATCCTACTATTTTCCTAGGTTTTTTTGTGTAAATCATAATTACACAAATCTAAGCCCTAATTAATAAAACTGACAAGAGTTAACTTAAATTAATATCATCCTAAATGGAGTCAAACATTTGGATAGTTTGGGGGATTACCAAGAACCTATTCTGGACCTTTAGGGTTTGTTTGGGGCAGCTGTGACTTATCCTGCTTATCCAGATAAGCTGCTGATCAAGATAAGCTGTCTGACTGTTTGGTTTGTACGTTTGAAAAATAACTGATTCTTGATAATTGACCATTTACCCATGTTTTGGATAAACTGTTTAGCTGTTTTGTTTGTGCATTTTGATGACAAACAGTTAGAAAATTTTTAATAAAAAACATACAATTTGAAAAAATTTAATAAAAAAAATCCAATTCAATTTTGATATATTTTCATATCTAACACCTAAGCATTACTAAAACAAAATTTTCTAAAAAACTTAAAAAATAAGTTTGACGCAGATTAGAAAGATTACTAACATAGTCGGGCAAGAAATCATCAGAGCAACATCTTCCACACTTCGATAATGTTGCCTGATTATAGAAATAAAAATTTTGGTGTTATATATGAAAACATATATAAATTGTGCTGCATGTATGCAAATCTTTCAATGTTTAATTTTACATTTAAGCTGGTTAAAGATCTCAGTTACATCCAATCCCAACTCACTACCGGATGAACCTAAGAGACATGAAATTGCACAGAGCATTATTAATGAAATTTTATCCAAAAACATTATAAGAATTTAGGTGTTATATATGAAAATATATATAAATTTAAAGCTATAATTTTCCAGCTACATGAAAGAAATGTCACACCATCATTATACTACTCCTTACAGTGATTTCACCAGAATCCGCTAGATATTGATCTGCCTTCAGTTTCCACACTTGCAGAAACAAATCTAAATTATAGAATGAAGCACAAGCTTCATTATGTAGAGCGTAAGCTTTATCATTTAAATTTTATATNCTAAAAACACATACAGACAAAAAAATATAAAAAAATAGAAATTGTATTTTTAAGTATTAAAAAAATAATATTAATTAAAAATTCAAAAAATATAAATATATCTTTAAAAAAATCACAAAAATTGTTTTTATAAAAGGAAATCACTTTAAAACACTGTCATAAAATTTTCAAAGTAAAAAAAAATGTGTTTTAAATGTCTATGTGTATTTTCCTATAATATTATTAATTTTTTCTTAGATTAATTATAATAATTAAAATATAAATCGTAAAAATATAAAATTTGGCCTGGTGAGTTCTCTGAGGTCATGGTCACTTAGGAAAAAAAATGAAATCTTAATTAAAATAAAAAAAATTATTTTTTAGCATTTGAAAATAATTAAAATATAAAAAAAATCACAAAAAACACATAATATCTTAAAATATCACCAATTTTTTGTTGATCAATGACAGTAACTTAAAAAATGAATCCCTGAATTTTTAAAAAACCCAAAAATATATTTTGAATACTTAAAACTATTCTTCAATGTATTTATAATTGTTCAGTAAAATAATTATAATAAATTAAATAAAAATAAAAAATACAAAATTGAGTTTGTTGAACTCCTTTATAAGATTTTAGACATTTTATAGAACATTCAAGTCTATCATAATTTATTGAAGGAACTCATCCTTACAACACAATAATCAAACATAGCATAACAAATGAATTCCTTAAGGACCCACCAAGATATGATTCAGAACCTGATAATTCACACAAATCAATAGAAATACACAAAACTACTTATCCTACATTAGTGACCCAATACTTAAGGATTTGAGTCTTCTCTAAAGCATTTAAATCATTGTGAGCAATTTGAGATATTTGTTTTTGCCGCATATGAATCATCAGACTTATGTAAGTTTGAGGTCTAGGTGACTAGGGCAACGACGATAATGCTTACGCGTGCTTAAACAAGGGATACGATGTGGGATTATCAAAATAATGATTCTTACCTCAAGGACTCCTCATAAGGGGAGAAGATAAGAACTGATGATACTATTCACCAACTCTTAGTGAGATTGTTGTCACTGACACTTTTAGGTTGCTAGTAGTCTTAGTTCAATTAGGGTAATTAACCTGTGGACTGCACTACCTTACGAAATATTTTAAAACAAAATTTTCTTTGCAACAAAAATACCTTTTGCTTGCTAAATAACTCCTACTTGCATGAAAATCAAAATTGGAAAACAAAAATTTTATAAAAGTCCACTGTAAATTACTTAGATCAAGGTTATGACCGCCCTCCGTAGATTATCGGCTTGGTATTTCTTACTCAAGGTTGGGAATCACACAGTCCAGCTCTGAGCCCCCTGCCTTTACCAATGTCTTACACCCAGTTCTGGTCTTCCATATGTGACTACAAGTTTTCTTTTATTTGCTTGTGTTTTATTACGACTCGTTGTCTGACTTTTTTCCAGTACTAGATGTTTTTGTTTACTTTCTTGTAGTTTATTTAAATTTTCTGTAAATATATTATGTTTTATGATACTAACCATGCAGTGGTAGCAAAATCCTAGATACATATTTATTTCAAATACTACATTCTCTTTTTGTTTACTTTACTGCACTTTATTTTTTATTTTTTTACTTTTTATTTATCTACAATTTACCTTACTTAGCATGCAAACCAAAATTGAAACCAAAACCTAAACAAAACAAAACTCAAAACAACAACAAAACTTGACATACACACTTTAAAACTATAAAACCTTGAACTGCTGAACTACTGTGACAGCAAGGACTTCAGAGCTAACTTCATGGGAAGCTCGTTCAAAACATTTCTTTAGTTTAAATAACAATACTTAAGGTTTTGAGGCTGTCTTTTATGACATAAAACCTCTCTTTTTGTTATACTCATGCATAGTCCTGATATGCAGCATGTCCTAACTTGTTTTAAGTTTATGAAATAGTCACTCGACGTAAAACCTACTATTTTTCTAGGTTTTTTGTGTAAATCATCATTACACAAATCTAAGCCCTAATTAATAAAACTGGCAAGAGTTAACTTAAATTAATATCATCCTAAATTGAGTCAAACATTAGGATAGTTTGGGAGATTACCAAGAACCTATTCTGGACCTTTAAGGTTTGTTTGGGGCAGCTGCGACTTATCCTGTTTATCCAGATAAGCTGCTAATCCTGATAAGTTGCTAATCTGCTGTTTATCTACATAAGCTGTCTAACTGTTTAGTTTGTACGTTTGAAAAACAACTGATTCTTGATAAATGACCATACTGCCCCTGTTTTGGATAAACTGTTTAGCTGTTTTATTTGTGCATTTTGATGACAGATAGTTAGAAAATTTTTAATAAAAAACATACAATTTGAAAAAAATTAATAAAAAAAAATCCAATTCAATTTTGATATATTTTCATATCTAACACCTAAGCATTACTAAAACAAAATTTTCTAAAAAAATTAAAAAATAAGTTTGACGCAGATTAGAAAGATTACTAACATAGTCGGGCAAGAAATCATCAGAGCAACATCTTCCACACTTCGATAATGTTGCATGATTATAGAAATAAAAATTTTGGTGTTATATATGAAAAAAATATATAAATTGTGCTGCATGTATGCAAATCTTTCAATGTTTAATTTTACATCTAAGCTAGTTAAAGATCTCAGTTACATCTAATCCCAACTCACTACCGGATGAACCTAAGAGGCATGAAATTGTACAGAGCATTATTAATGAAATTTTATCCAAAAACATTATAAGAATTTAGGTGTTATATATGAAAATATATATAAATTTAAAGCTATAATTTTCCAGCTACATGAAAGAAATGTCACACCATCATTATACTACTCCTTACAGTGATTTCACCAGAATCCGCTAGATATTGATCTGCCTTCAGTTTCCACACTTGCAGAAACAAATCTAAATTATAGAATGAAGCACAAGCTTCATTATGTAGAGCGTAAGCTTTATCATTTAAATTTTATATGGTTATATAACAATAACACAAAACCATCTTGCTGAAAAAAAATGCACAAAACCGGTTGGCCCCATCAATGTAGATATCCATCCAAATGATTACCTTTTTTTTCCTGAAAGGTATAGGAGCTAAAAAGCATTGCCATACAGGCTCTCCAAATGATTTAAAATTGTTTAAATTTCAAGAATTCTGAGGAAAGCTTATCATATCAAGCTTATATAATAGCAATAATCATCATGATAATAATACTGATGTTGAAGAAAAAATCATAAAATACAAAATCTTGCAAGCAAAATATAGAATCTTTCAAGCAACGCATAGTGAAGCCTGGAAGAGAACCGATCCAACAGTATCCATCACCTTCCAAATCGAAGAAACATGACATGTTCATTTAAGATTGACTAATGTCGTTCGTTATTCGCTCTCTCAAAGCTGTCATCTCCGATGCACCTTCACCATCTCGAGTGTGTGCATCCAGTGCATCCATTTCAAGCTGTGGTATGGTGCGTCCCACATGGAATTCGAATGCTTCAGGTGGGATCTGCTGTAAATCATCTTCTACCACGACAAATTCTACATCCGATCCAGAGTGATGTCGTCGAATGAAGTTGTGTAGTGTCATAGCAGCCACTACTATCTACACCTGTTTGGGAAATGGGTAAGTCGGTATATCACGTAATATAACCCACTTTTTCTTTCAGACTTTGAAGGCTCTTTCGATCACGCCGCGCAAGGAGGAATGTCTTTTGTTAATTAATTCTTTCTTTCCTCGTGCTACCCCGTTGGATCTTTCAAACTCAGAGATATGATACTTTGTATCTAGATAAAGCTTGAGATATCCCCTTTGTAAGAGATATCCGACTTCGACCAAGTAGTACTTACTTGTTTAGTTATGGTAGTTAGCAATGGAAATATGAAATGAAACATAGTTACTGTAGATATGTACCTGGAGGTGGGTGCGGGAAACCATGTCTTCGGTTTTTAGTAGCAAAGTGGAAGACATGGCTATCTTGTGCTCTAACTTCCCATCCAGCCATCGCAAATGTAAAACACATGTTGAAATCACACACGCCATCACATGTTGTGTGGGGGAGCCACAGCGTCTGATGTATGCCACCTTCTCTGTAGTAGATAGCCTTGCATCAACATGTGTTCCGTCAATAGCTCCAATACAGTCCTGTTGTTCAAGAAATTCTCAATTAGCAATTCACATATATATCACTTTTGTATATGAAATTTATGTTAAAGAAATATCTTGAAGAATGACATGTATCGTGGGTCATTTGCAATATGTGTGAAAATGGACTGGAACGTTATATCCTCGGGCTTAATTATCTTGCATGCCAAACTCACAAGGGCATTCAAACCTATTGAAAAATATCTGCTGATGATTTTCGAGGAATGTTGAAATTGCTCCATAACACCTATAATGGATTCATTCTGGGATAAAATATAGAGGGTAATTGTCAACACATCTCTTGTCGTAGTTCTTCTTGAGTCATGCAACCCATGAAGGTTTCGAAGTTCATCAAGCAGGTCGAGAAATATCTCCTTCTTCATACGGAACATGTTGGCAAACCGTCTAGGGTGGCCTCGTATTAACTCACCCACCCATCTATTCTCAATATGACTCGACGTCATACAAGGGGTTCGATCGACGTATGTATGACAGTAATGGTATATCAAGGTAAGAATGAGAGCGGCTTCACGGTTGTGGTTAACTTGTTCTTCATCCATTCTACAATATCTTAAAAATGATAAATATTTAAACATGCTAGAATATAGGGAAAAAGCAGAAAACCCTATTCATAAAAACATAAAAATTGAAGTGGTTCGTAGTAGAATAAAACATGAAAAAACAGTAAAGAATAAACAGTTAAGATATGATAGTTGATGTAAAAAACACTACATAATAGAATAAAAGACATATGATTGTGTCCCNTTCAGTTTCCACACTTGCAGAAACAAATCTAAATTATAGAATGAAGCACAAGCTTCATTATGTAGAGCGTAAGCTTTATCATTTAAATTTTATATAGTTACAAATGCTAATGCATATTATGATTATATAACAATAACAAAAAACCATCTTGCTAAACAAAAATGCATAAAACTGGTTGGTCCCATCCATGTAGATATCCATCCAAATGATTACCTTTTTTTTTCCTGAAAGGTATAGGAACTAAAAAGCATTACCATACAGGCTCTCCAAATGATTTAAAATTGTTTAAATTTCAAGAATTCTGAGGAAAGCTCATCATATCAAGCTTATATAATAGCAATAATCACCATGATAACAATACTGATGTTGAAGAAAATATCACAAAATACAAAATCTTGCAAGCACAAAATATAATCTTTCAAGCAACACATAGTGAAGCCTGGAAGAGAACCGATCCAACAGTATCCATCACATTCCAAATCGAAGAAACATGACATGTTCATTCAAGATTGACTAATGTCGTCTGTTATTCGCTCTCTCAAAGCTGTCATCTCCGTATGCACCTTCACCAGCTCGAGTGTGTGCATCCAGTGCATCTATTTAAAGTTGTGGTATGGTGCGTCCCACATGGAATTCAAATGCTTCAGGTGGGATCTACAGTAAATCATTCTCTACCACAGCAAATTCTGCATCTGATCCAGAGTGATGACGTCGAATGAAGTTGTGTAATGTCATATTGTCCACTACTATCTGCACCTGTTTCGAAAATGGGTAAGTCGACATATCACGTAATATAACCCACTTTTTCTTTCAGACTCAAAAGGCTCTTTCGATCACGCCGCGCAAGGAGGAATGTCTTTTGTTAAATAATTCCTTCTTTTCTCGTGCTACCCCGCTGGATCTTTCAAAATCATAGATATGATACTTCGTATCTGGATAAGGCTTGAGATATCCCCTTTGTAAGGGATATCCAACATCGACCAAGTAGTACTTATCTGTTTAGTTATGGTAGTTAGCAATGAAAATAGGAAATGAAACATAGTTACTGTAGATATGTACCTGGAGGTGGGTGCGGGAAACCATGTCTTCGGTTTCTAGTAGCAAAGTGGAAGACATAGCTATTATGTGTGCTACATTCTCATCCTGCAATCACAAATGTAAAACACATGTTGAAATCACACACGGCCATCACATTTTGTTCGGGGGAGCCACATCGTCCGATGTAGTCCACCTTCTCTGTAGCAGATAGTCGTGCATCAACATGTGTTCCGTCAATAGCTCCAATACAGTCATGTTGTTCAAGAAATTCTCAATTAGCAATTCATATGTATATCACTTTTGTATATGAAATTTATGTCAAAGAAATACCTTGAAGAACAGCATGTATCGTGAGTCATTTGCAATATGTGTGGAAATGAACTACAACGTTATATCCTCGGGCTTAATTATCTTCCATGCTAAACTCACAAGAGCATTCAAACCTATTGAAAAATATTTGTTGATGATTTTCGAGGAATGTTGAAACTGCTCCATAACACCTCTAATGGATTCATTCTGGGATAAAATGTAGAGGGTAATTGCCAACACCTCTCTTGTCGTAGTTCTATTTGAGTCGTGCAACCCATGAATGTTTCAAAGTTCATCAAGAAGGTCGAGAAATATCTCCTTCATCATACAAAACATGTTGACAAACCGTGTAGGGTGGCCCCGTAATAACTCACCCACCCATCTATCCCCAATATGACTCGACGTCATACAAGGGGTTCGATCGACGTATTTATGACAGTAATGTTATAACAAGGTAAGAATGAGAGCGGCTTCACGGTTGTGGTTAAATTGTTCTTCTTCCATTCTACAATATCTTAAAAATGATAAATATTTAAACATGCTAGAATATCAAAAAAAGCAGGAAACCCTATTCATAAAAACATAAAAATTGAAGCGGTTCGTAGTAGAATAAAACATGAAAAAACAGTAAAGAATAAAACAGTTATGATATGATAGTTGATGTAAAAAACACTACATAATAGAATAAAAGACATATGATTGTGTCCCCATGAAAAAAAAGTAAAGAGTTCATAACATAAACATTAGAAAGTTCGATAGTAAAATAAAACATAATGACATAAGCAGTCAATCATTCATGTAAGAGCGCAAGTAAGCGAGTCGAAATTCTGGGTCCAACTTTGTAAAAAACTGTCTGCGAGTTGGGTCTCCTAGCAACTTCACATACTTCACATAGATCTCTTGGTCGGCCTTAACACCAGGATATATATTTAGAAGCTGAGACATTCCTC
>NEWO01000016.1:3912882-3946521 GCA_003013225.1 Phalaenopsis aphrodite
AATCATTCATGTAAGAGCGCAAGTAAGCGAGTCAGAATTCTGGGCCAACTTCGTAAAAAACTGTCCGCGAGTTGGGTCTCCTAGCAACTTCACATTCTTCACATAGATCTCTTGGTCGGCCTTAACACCAGGATATGTATTTAGAAGTTGAAGACATTCCTCAATTGTGCTGTCCTATGATGGTTCAAACCTAGCTTTACAGGATTCAAGCAGTGTCTCTATGGTACTTCTGACAAATGCAGCTCCTTTTTTATTTTTGTCGACCCGGGGACGCTTTCTCCCTCCAGTGTCTTGAACATCAGTGTTTATTTGGTTGGAACCTTCTCCTGACTCAGCTATATGCTTGGTTTCCATGTCCTGTGGTAAGTCTGCAAACCCCTGTTTATTTGGGGTGAAAGCATGAGCTCCCGTTGCGACAACCCCAATGAACATGGCATCCAACTTCTCCTCCAAAACTGGATCAATGCCACTACATTTGAATTTTTTTTTGTGGGCACTGCCTGTTATAGATTACAACATTTTTTTTAGTTAAAACATTTCATTGTGAACATTTATGCAAGAAGAAGTAAACTTAGGTATGTATTTACCTCTAATTTATTGGCCCATCAATCCTCTGGTGCATCAATTGTCCGCTTCACTGGATCTCAACCCAATCTGGTTAATCCTCTTTTGAATTCTTTCCATATTTTCCAATCTTTTTTTAATTGATCCCACTTTTTTTTTAGTTTCATCGGATCGTAATCCCTTCCAATCAACTCCATGAATTTAGTCATAAGATTATGCCACCCTTCTTTATTAAAATAGGTGGTGGGCCTATTTCCCTGCTCAACCTCCACCAGATAGAGATCATAAAATATAATAGTGGATTGTCTATCTCACATGGCAGATGATCCGACCTCTTTTGGTTTACTCATTACTATTATTCAGGAGAGAACACATCAACCCAATAATTAAAGGAATTAACATACCTTAACTTCCAAAAAAAAATTTGTAAATGAAACTTTAAACTAATCATACAAATAAATCATGAAGCTGTTTTGCATTATTATTCTGATTCACATAAATCATGAACTTTATAAGCATGTCATAGCATGTCTCAACCAAATGACGAATTGTGAGTAGCATATGTTTTAAATTGATAATACAAAAAAAAATGATTTAAATAAAAACCCAAATTTAATGAATCCAAATTCAAAAGGCTGACACAAGACTTATTCCTAATCCAAATTCATAATTCCTAAGACTCATCCCACAGTGGAAGACAAGTAAAAACAACAAGAGCAATAGTTGCTACATGATAGTAACAGTTTTAAATTTGTCAGCTACTGCAAGCAAACAGAGCTAAAAAATAAAAAATGAGGACTGAACATAATCAAATAATTAAGAAGCTAAAAGCTCCATTAAATGGATGAAAGTGTAATTACATAAAAATAGTTTTACATCAATATAATTTCAACCAATATTCAATATTAATGAAAACAAATTACTCCCTTACAAGTCCTCACAAATTCACAACCTTATCATCTAAAAGAAAACAGAGCTCAAAACAGAGAGAGATAGAAAGCTGAGAAATAACAAGAGGAGAATGATCTCACAGGGCGCAAAAACCACATGCCACATGCAATTTACAAATCCAACCCAGAATCAATCTCCTCAGCTAATTAGTTAAAAACCATCCACAAATCATTTTAAAAATAGAAAAATAAAACACTAATATATCCGAAACAGGGGAAAACAAAGAAGAAATCATGAAGTAGTATTCTCCCCTCCGCAGAACATCATCACAGAGACAGAAAAAGACCCAAAATTTTTTCCGCTCGTTAGCTCATCAAGGAAGTCAGGGAACGGAAGACGAGCTCCTCACAGGGGATCATTAGGCCCATATCATGGTAAAAACAACAAGAGCAATAGTTGATGAGAGGGGAGAATGAATTTACTTGGAACAGGATGAATGTCGAATGGAAGAGCTGGCGGTCGCCTGTGATTAATGTCAAAGAAGCGGGGAGAGGATCTACGTAAAAAGCAGGAGCAAGCGTTAAGGTGTCGTAGAAGCAGGGAGAGAATCTCTGGTTAGGAATGCGAAAGGGAAGGGAAGGAGCGACTAGGGATTGCGACTGCTTATGCGAAGGGCAGGGAACATAAGCAGCTAGGGATCCAAAGGGAAGGGAAGGAGCGACTGCAGGAGCGGGTAGGGATTGCGAGCGAAGGGGAGGGAGCAGAAGCGACTAGGGATCGCGAGCTAGGGGCTCTTCCGCAAAGCGGTAATTTGCGATTGCTATGAAAGGGTAGCAGCGTAAATCAGGATTAAACACAGCAAAGATACGCTACCTACGGAGGTAATGTCGCGGGCGAAATTCTTCCTAATCCCTATACAACGTTTTTTAATAAGCTGGCCGAAAATTCTAAACAAACAGTAAGGCGGTGTTCCGCTGTTTTAAGTTGTCCCAAACGGGCCATTAATCTCTCATACTTTTCTTCATTTGATTCTTAAAATAAAATATTTCACCTTTGAACTATTCCCTATTGGAAATTTCACAATTATGTTTGTTAAAAATCTTTCCGTTTGAATTCATGAAAACAAAAAATTCCTGATATTTATCGAGAGTATTCTTAAGTGATTTGTTCGCTTAAGATGTAATTAACTATAGGGGCTTGTCATTATAGAAAACTTATAAAAACCCATACTTAAAATAAACCATATTTTACTCTTATATCAAATAGGGGAATCTGTCGGTCATCATACAAACTTGCAGATCAAACGGAAGTCATTTATTTCTATTGTTTATTTAATTAAGCTTATTATCAATTAATGTATTATCTTTTCAGTGTAGAACATTATTCGTTGTTAGCTCGATTATTCAACTTGTACGTATCAATGAGGTCAGTTTGACCATATTTTCTTCAAATTAAAATATATAATTTCTAAGTACTATATTACACTAAATTAAATTGCACGCAACTGTATGACGTCCGACAAAGTTTATTTCATTAATTGATATTTTGTGAACAATTTTATACTTCTAAAGTTCTCTTCATCTCCTCCGGCCCCTCAGACTCTAATTCAGCTTGCCGGCGAACGCAGCGACGGGGTTTCGAAGGACCTGCTGTTCGGCGNATGGATGAAAGTGTAATTACATAAAAATAGATTTACATCAATATAATTTCAACCAATATTCAATATTAATGAAAACAAATTACTCCCTTACAAGTTTTTACAAATTCAAAACCTTATCACCTAAAAGAAAACAGAGCTCAAAACAGAGAGATATAGAAAGCTGAGAAATAACGAGAGGAGAATGATCTCACAGGGCACAAAAACCACACGCCACCTGCAATTTACAAATCCAACCCAAAATCAATCTCCTCAGCTAATTAGTTAAAAACCGTCCACAAATCATTAAAAAAAATAGAAAAATAAAACACTAATATATCTGAAACAGGGTAAAATAGAGAAGAAATCATGAAGCAGTCTTCTCCCCTCTGCTAAATAGCATCACAGAGACAGAAGAAGACCCAAGACTTTTTCCGCTCGTTAGCTCAGCATGGAAGTCAGGGAACGGAAGAGGACTTCCTCACAGGGGATCGTGAGGCCCATATCATGGTAAAAACAACGAGAGCGATAGTTGATGAGAGGGGAGAATGAATTTACTTGGAACGGGATGAATGTCGAATGGAAGAGCTGGCGGACACTTGTGATTAATGTCGAAGAAGTAGGGAGAGGATCTACGTGAAGAGCAGGAGCGAGCGTTAGGATTCGTAGAAGCAGGGAGAGAAGCGCTGGTTAGGAATGCGAAAGGGAAGGGAAGGAGCGACTGTAGAAGCGGCTAGGGATTGCGACTGCTTATGCGAAGGGCAGAGAACATAAGCGGCTAGGGATCCGAAGGGAAGGGAAGGAGCGGCTGCAGGAGCGGCTAGGGATTGTGAGCGAAGGGGAGGGAGCAGAAGCGACTAGGGATCGCAAGCTAAGGGCTCTTTCGCAAAGCGGTAATTTGCAATTGCTGTGAAAGGGTAGCGGCGTAAATCAGGATTAAACGCAGCGAAGATACGCTGCCCGCGGGGGTAATGCTGTGGGTGAAATTCTTCATAATCCCTAAACAACGTTTTTTTAATAAGCTGGCCGAAAATTCTAAACAAACAGTAAGGTGGCGTTTTGAAAACGCCACCCATTGTTTTAAGCTGTCCCAAACGGGCCCTTAATCTCCTATACTTTTCTTTATTTGATTCTTAAAATAAAATATTTCACCTTTGAACCAATCCCTATTGGAAATTTCACAATCATGTTTGTGAAAAATTCTTCCTTTTGAATTAATGAAAACAAAAAATTTCTGATATTTATCGAGAGTTTTCGTAAGTGATTTGTTCGCTTAAGATGTAATTAACTACAGTGGCTTGTCATTATAGGAAACTTATAAAAACCATATTTAAAATAAATCATATTTTACTCTCATATCGAATAGGAGAATCTGTCAGTCATCATGCAAACTTGCAGATCAAACGGAAGTCATTTATTTCTATAGTTTATTTAATTGAGCTTATTATCAATTAGTGTATTACCTTTCAGTGTGGTACATTACTCGTTGTTAGCTCGATTATTCAACTTGTAGGAATCAATGAGATCAGTTTGACCACATTTACTTCAAATTAAAATACATAATTTCTAATTACTATATTACACTAAATTAAACCGCACACAGCCGTATGACGTTCGACTAAGTTTATTTCATTAATTGATATTTTGTCAACAATTTTATATATTCTAATCACAATAAAATAATATTTTAATTAATTATCATTCAATTATTTGTTAAATTAATTCAATGTTAAATTTTTATATAATTAAAATTTAAGGTGCTATTTACAAATCAACCCCCCTATTTACATATCATACTTTTCATTTTTATCAAATTTTCAATAATTTGATGGTGGCACAACTACTACATTGATCCGGTTATTATCAATCTTTTTTGGGGGTCTCTAAGTAATTATCCCTTAAATTTAATTGTATTAAATTGAAATATTAATTAATTATTAATAACACTTTCATTCCTTCTAAATTTCTTTTCATCTCCTCCGTCCCCTCAAACTCTAATTCAGCTTGCCGGCGAACGCAGCGACGGGGTTTCGAAGGACCTGCTGTTCGGCGTCGCTGCTCGGAGCTGGATGGTTGCCGAAGAGTGACTGTGTGTCCGAAACCCTAGTCTTTCTCCCCCTTTTGCTCCCATCCGAAACCCTCGCAAGGAAGTCGCAACGGGAGCTTCCGAAGGTGTGTATTTCTCCTGCCCTTTTTCCCCATTCCGGCGTTTCAGTTCGCTAAATCATGTAAATCCGCCGAACACCAGGATTTACTAAATCCGTGATTTAGGGCAAAGCGGAGGAAAAACTGGATTAAGATTCTGCAGGATTTTAAGTTGCCATTTTGGCCATTTGGCAGAACATAGGTTAAATCCCACTTAAATTCTGCCCCTGAGGGATAAAACTTAGATCTAAACCCTCTATCTTAGTTAGCCATGAAAAATCAAGTTCGGTGGAGGTGAATAATCGGTTTTTATATATATATGGGATTTGTAATAATCGATGTAGTGATCGTATTATAAATCACGTTTTATGTGTGGTGAGATGATTTGGTAATTAATGTATGAATATGCGATAATCCCGTAGCAGAATTAAGATTGCTTTTGCAAAGATAACTATATTACTAATTCAGAAGAAGGGAAGTTTAGTTTAGTATTGCAATGGATTTTAGCATTCTATTGCATGGATTGTCATTTTTCACGCATGGTTTATGAACTCTACAAAATGTTTACTGTTGCTGAATAGTTTTTGTTTCTTGTTGTTCTGGCTATATCAAATTCTTTTAGTCAAAATAGTAATTGAAACAATTTGATATAATATTTCTTCTCAGTTATTTCATATTGTTGATTATATTGTGTGCCTTCTTCATCATATATGTCTTAGAAACTTGCTTTTACCCACTGATTTTATTCTTGCAAATTCATAATTGTTGATTTTGTTTTGTTTTTTCTTTTTTCAGGCTACTAGTTAGGCAACCTTGTGAAATGATTAGTAGATTCTTCTTGTACTTGAGAAGGTGATTAACGTTCTAAAGTTATTTATTTGATTTAATAGTAGTTTATATATATCCTCTTAGAGGAATAGTTGTAATAACCGGATTTAAATTACTTTTGTTGAATAGTTTTTGCATGCATGTCAGCTAATTTTATATGTTTCGATGATGTGTTTTTGTGAATTTATGTTATTTTGACCGATTGTATTTATTGGATTAATTTTTAACTTATTAACTCATACATATCTAATTAGTTATGGTTAAAATCTTGCATTCTCGATGGGAGGGTCGAGATTGTTAATAATTTTTTGAAGTTCTTTGTGTTTATAATGCATATTATATGTTTTGTGGATGTGGTAATAACTAAACTTTTCAACAACATGATATTAACTCTGGATATCATTTGCCATGGATTTAAAGAAAAATAAATAACTTAATAACATTTATATTCACCCGAGAAATCACAAATCAGAGAAAAATTAGTCGGAAATCACAAATCAAAGAAAAATTAGTGGTCAAATGTCTCATTTGGTTCTTAGTATTTAGAAAACATGTTTTAGGAGATAATTCATTTTGAGTGTGAGCTGAAGTTATTATTTTTTAGAGAATTTTGAGAAGGTTTATGGAGTTTAAAATCAATGTTAGCCCCTATCTACATCTAATCAAATAATAATTGAACAAACTTCATCAATAGCAACAATTTTTATTCACAGTTAAAACAGAAAAATGTGCCCTAATAATATTTCCTAATTTGGTATAATTTTCACCTATATCTATATATCTAGAAGATCTCAAATACTAATGGTTTATTAGATGTGGAAGTTTCTTTCTCTTGGGATAAAGAGACTAGTCCATTAAACAAGACTTTAAAATTGTCAAGTAATTGTGTTAGATTCCACTCAGGTTGTTTAAATCAATATAATGCTTCACTTGTCCTTCTTCTTTATGATTGAAATTTCATTATAACTTTTTGCAATTTATCCGGGATGAATTATTTGGCCAACAATTACTTTTTCACATTTACCATATCAATATGTGGCTTGCATTTTTCTATAAGAAATAGAAAGTTTTATCCATGAAAAAAAAAATTTGGGGCATGCATATAAACAACACACAAATCTTATGTTTTTACACAACTAATATCTAAAATTTCATATTTATATGCACAGCGTGGTTTCTTTCATATCATATCTAGAGCACCACAAGTACCTTTTCATTGATGGGATTGCACCAAAATATTGTAAATTTAAATATAAAAAATTAATTTTACATGTGTAAAAACATAGAGTTTCATGGTATGTATTTTGCCTGAGAATCATAAGTTGCTATGTAGCTGTATTTTGTTAAGCTTTTGATTGAAAGCTAAGTTTGCTCTCATGAAATTTCGGTTGTTTTTTTCAAAGTTGTAAGCTTTCTGACTCAATTAATTCAGTCCTTGTCGGATTATTTTATTTATTTAATGGGGAATTTACATGCATATCACAAATCCTATGTTTTTACATATCTAACACCAAAACTTTGTTTTTTTTTTTTTGTTTATACACTCAAATATTTAATATCACACCAAAAATACCACTCTAAACCTTTTAAAGCTTAAGATAAAGTGGTATAAATATCAAAATTAAGTGTATATATGTAAATCTTCTTTATTTATTTATTTGCAGATTGTAGTGAAGACAAGTTACTGTGAAATGAAGCATATCTTAAAGATTTTGGGTTTACTTCTGACCATATCTGCAGTCTGGATTGGGCTATTACAGGCATCAATTGTTCCAAGTAGCTATGCATGGCTGGTCTGTTTCAGCTCTATGTTTTTGAATCATTTTATTGAATATTCAAACTTTATACACTCTATAATATTGCTTTATTATATGTTTCATTATTTGTATTACAGCTTCCAGTATATTTGATCGTGTCGTTGGGGTGCTATGGTCTTCTAATGGTGGGAGTTGGTTTGATGTTCTTCCCAACTTGCCCTCAAGAAGCTCAATTGCTGCATAAGGTTATTTGGATAATAGTTTAGTTTACATTTTTATCCATATGCTTATTTTTTTAAATTTTTTTTCAATTATTTAGAAGCATTTGTGGTAGAATTGTTAAAATTCAGGATATTCTGATCAAAATTTATTCAAGGTGGATTTTGAAGTCATTTCTTTTGCTTTAAGATTTGTGCAATATCATTACAATTTGAGCTAATTAGAGCTTTATGTGATTAGACTATTGTCCATTTGGATGCAGGATATTGCAGAAGCCAAGGAATTTCTGAAGAGTCAAGGACTTGATGTCGGAGCTATTTAGTTTAAAATATGGTTTTTTTTTTCCAAAGTGAGGCTAATTATTGTGGGATTAAGAAATTTTGTTTTGTTAAATTCAGTCTTCGGAACTTATGAATTTTGACTCTTATGTAAATGGAAAATATTACATCCGGAATCTGTACACGAGCTGCGTCCAAACAACAGATGCGATGCATGAGAAAGTCGTTTTTCTTTTCCTTCCTTCGCTTCCTCCATGCATCCGTTCGTTGATATTTTTTCTATGTAAATTTGCGTGTGCGTCAAGGCAATTTTTTTTTTATAACTATTATCTCAATTTTCTTTGGGGAGGGCTTTTTTTACAAACACCACAATGCTTATATATTTGCATTTCTAATGCTTAAATTTATATATTTACTAATATTGCATAAAAAATATCATTATTATCATTTTTAAAATGAAATAGGTGAAATTTATACATTAAAATGTTATAAAATGTAATTATCAAATTTAAGGTGGTATGTAGATTATGTGTTAAAAGCTCACGTGTCACAACTCTCCAAAAATTACAAAATATAAAAAGTTTTAGAGCATTAAATATTGATATATTCAATGATTAACATTTAATAAATATACATAAATATTATATAATTTTTATATATTTAGACACCTTACTCTTAAGATTTAATTTTTATTAATTTTTTTTACTTTTGAAAGGGTGAACAATTAAAGCTTTCTTTAATTTATTTTTAACTAATGAGCTAGGTATTTGTCCACAAAATTTGATATATATATATATATATATATATATATATATATATTTATAATATTATGATGTCATAATTGGTGCTACATTTCAATTTTAATATAGTAAAAATGATATTTTTGACGTAATATTAAAACTTTGAATGTTATGCATATTTTTATAAAAAATTAAAGTATTATATATGAAAATAGATTAAAATTTTTGTTTCAATGGGATAAAAAATATGTACAATGACAACATGTGGAATGGCAAATGATAAATAGAAGAAAAGCAAGAATTAGTAATACTAAAAAAAATATAGTAACAAAAAAAAATAATAATAATAATATAAACCGTTTTAGGAGAATTTTTTTTTAGGCAATCGCTATGATGCACTTGATCGTGCCGACTGTTTTTTTTCTTCCTTTTTTTTCGTGCTGCCACGTTATATGGAAAATTTTTTCCCAATTTAGAGCCTTTCAAGTTTTAAATGATTTTCATTTTTAGGGCCCGCTTGGGGCAGTTTATTTGGTGCGGTGGCGTTTTGAAAACGCACTTGATCTGTTTGGATAAACTGCGTTTTGACAGTTTATGCGTTTTCAAAACGCTGAAAACAACGTTTTCACGCCGCACCTATCTAGGTGCGGTTGTAGCTTTCTGACAAAGATTTGACTTTTTCAAAAAATATAAAAATTTGTAATAGCCACCGTACCAAGCTTATCAACAGATTATTTTTAATCAAATTATCAGCAGATTATTCAATAAGCTGCAGCTGCCCCAAACAGACAGTTATTTCAAGAGTGAACAGACAATGCAACAAAGCATGGATATCTCCACCTTTGTGAAGCATAAACTAAAGGCAGCAAGGTAGAATGAACTCCAGCAACATTCATAAAAAAACCAGAGAGATATACACACAGGTATTTATATGATGCAAAAGGAATGAAGTAAAAATATTAATCAATTGAGATTCCACACTACACCTGCGCGGGATGTCAGAGTAGCTGAAATGTCATCACAGCAAATTGGAGTGGGTGTGGTTAGATGAATACCAAATTCTGCAACAAGACAACCAAAAGATCTCAATTGTTGTGGCAGCGAGAGCACCGTATTTCGTCTCCGTAGAAGACTGAGCAATCATATTTTGCTTATTGACATTACAAGATATGGGAGCATTACACAAAGATGGATGCAGTAACCCGAGGAGGTAAATTTTCTGGTTTGAGTGTCACTTGCCCAATCGGCATCTCCCATTGGAAGTTGCAAATTGAATTTGTTGGTGGCTTTGAGATACTTAAGTAGGTGATTCAAGAGATGGAAGTGATGATCTGACGACAAATGCATGTGCTGGCATAGTTGATTCACATCAAAAATGATGACCGGTCTAGTGATGGTAAGGTATTCGAGAGACCGTGTGAGTTGTCTGTAGTGTCGGATTGTGAAACGGCTTACTGTTCAGGGAGATGTAAGTTTTTTGAGAGGAAGGGGGTTGCTTACCAGCGTACAATCATCCATTCTGGCACTATGTAGGATATGCGAGAGATGTTGCGTTTAGGTAAGAAACCAGGAGTTGGGAGACCGGTGAGCTTGAATTCCCGAGAAGCATGAGATGAAACCCATATGTTTGAGCTGAAAGGTGCCCCCCAGTTGAGAGATGGTTGTTGTATTATTGCTTGTGATCAACATATCGACTACATAGATGAGAACAAAGAGATTGGTATTGCCATGACTGTGGAGGAGTAAGGAGGGATCAAATTTGTTAGTGGTGATGCCATATTCGATGAAGAACTTGGAAAGCATATGAAACCACTCCCGGCTCTTGTTTGAGAACATAAAGAGCTTTATGAAGTAGGCACACATGTTTTGGAAGTTGTGGATTGATGAATCCCGGAGGTTGACGCATATACAATATCGGTGAGGGTGTCCTGTAGGAACGCATTGGATACATCAAATTAAGGAACGTCCCATTTATTATGCAGAGCAATCATCAGAAGGATATGAATGGTCGGAATCTTTGCTACCGGGCTGAATGTTTCAAAATAGTTTATGTCGGTCTCTTTGTTATAGCCTTGTGCTGCCAATCGTGCTTTATAGCGAGCTACTGTTCCGAGTTGAGTTTGGTAGTATAAGTCCGACGTCAACTTAGTATCTGTAGAGGAGGGACCAATGTCCAAGCGCCTTATTTTTTAAGGGCTTAAAACTCCTTAGCTTTTGCATGACGCCAGTTGAAAATTTTGACAGCCAAGTGTATAGCAGGTGGGAGCTGGTTCAGGTTTCAAATGATGCAAGAGATTGAGTTTGTGGATGGGTTTGAGATTACGGTTCGTAGACGGGTGATTATAGGATGGGTATTGGGTAGAAATGTTGTGGTTGGAGGAGAGATGTTGGGTGGGTTAACCTGGATCGGTGGATCTGGATTGGAAGGAGATGGTGAAGCAACAGGGCAATGAATTGATGGAACAAGATTTAAAGTTGATAGGTAAACAACAACAGGACAGTGAATTTGTGGAGTTTGCTGATATGTAGTGGGGATAAGCAAAGAGTGGTGAAGGTGGGAGCGAAACTTGGGATTGGTGATGTGATGAGAGGGTGTTTGTAGAGGGCCAAGGATAGGTAAGCTCGTCGAATATGACATCACGAGAGGTGATGATTTTCTTGGTCGATAGGTTGTAGCATTTGTAGCCTTTATGGGTGGATGAATAAAATAAGAAAACAAATGGGGTGGACATTGGTGCTAGTTTATGAGAGGATTGTGGTCTAGTCCACTGATAACACTTGCATCCAAAAACTTTGAGATGTGTATATGATGGAGGTGTTCCATATAGATGTTGATAAGGTGAAATCAGTTTGGTTATTTTGGCGGGCATGCGATTGATGAGATATGTGGCGGCGAGGAGAGCATCCACCCAAAATGTATAAGGTAAGCTAGCTTCATGTAGTAGGGCTCGGGTGGTTTCAATTAAATGTCTATGTTTTCGTTCAACCACTCCATTTTGTTTCGGAGTATGAGGGCAAGAATATTGATGAATGGTGTTGTTGTTGCGCATAAAATTATTTAATTCAGTGTAAGTATATTCTCCTCTAACATCAGTTCTCAAAATTTCACTAGTGCTGAATTGGGTTTGAAGCATTGTTTTGTGATTATGAAGTTTAAGTGTGGCTTTAGATTTTGTAGTCATTGGATAAACCCAACAAAAGCGAGACATATCATCAACAAAGGAAATGTAATATTTATAACCATAGGTAAAGGTAATTGGGGATGGACTTCAAACATCAGAATGAACAATTTCAACTACTTATGTCTATGCTTCCTAGTATAACCAAATGATTGCCTATGAGACTTGGTAACATGATACGTGTCACATATAGGTAATCTAGAGGAAATCTTGAGATGTTGAGCTTTGGCAATGGTGTTGAGAATTTCTTGATGAGATGCCTCAAACGCTTATGCCAAAGGTTGGAGGTGGCAGATTTTTGAAGAGCGGCGGAAAAAGCGAAAATGGAATAAAATCTACGAGAGCTAGGTCCTTGAAAAAGAACTTGGTTGGTCTGGGGATCAATGATGGAATGCTGGATGTGTTAAATGAAACGATGTTTTTTTTGTCATTGATTAGTTGATGAATGAAAAGAAGATGTGTGATAGAGAAGAAGAATATTGATCTGAGGTAAATGAAGCTTATGGTGTGGTGTAGGGAGAAGACCATGGCTCATCCGCTTAACTGGAACGTCTTGGCCATTGTCCATGATGATTTGTTCATTGCTGGAGGAAGATCTCGGATCTTGAAGCTTAGTGAGATCTGATCTTCGGTGAGCGGTAGCACTGGATTCCAACAACCAGTCATCTAGCTGAGCAGTGAGGGCTTGAGAGGAGGTAGGGGGAGTGTATTCCAGATTTGCCTGGTGCAACACGTTGAGACAGAGTGTCCTACTTTGTGAGAGTGTCCTACTTTGTGACAGATTTGGCAAACTGTTGTAGATCTGGAAGTTGATCTACCACCCTTCATTCTTCCTCTACCTCTCGAAGCATTGCCACGACCTCTCCCCTTCAAATAGGAGTCAGTGCGCCCCTTGGAAGCAATAAGGGCTAGTTGTGGATCATTGGGTGCATTATGCTTAGCAGTTTAGGTGGCATAGTTAATATCCTCGCTGCATAGTAACGAATACAAGTCATCCGCATGAATCGGTTGCAGTTGAGTGCAAATGACGGTTTTAAAGGATTGAAAGGTGGGTGGTAAGCTATTCAGGATGTGAAGGATCATATCTTCTGGATCAATTTTTGCACCTGCTGCTGAAATATTATCCATGAGTGCTTTAATCTCCAAGAGCTATTGGGTCATCGTGTTGTTCTTCATTGTGATATGATGAAGTTCGTTCTTCAGTTGAATCACTCATGACCTGCTGGTGGGCTGAAACCTTCTTTCAATAGTGTGCCAAATATCAGCAGAGGTTTGAAGATGAAGAACATAGGGAAGGATTGTTGCTGAAAATGTTAAATAGAGGGCTGCCGTGCTGAAAATGTTGAATAAAGGGCTGCCAATAAATTTTGATCGGTATGGATCCATGCTGCAAAACTAGGATTCGTCACCATGGGGTTACTATTTTCGGAGAGGAACTCCTCCGGGCAAAATAGAGGAACCATCCAGAAAACCAAGAAACCCGTTGGCTGTAAAGATCCTCAAAATCTGAGCTCTCAAAATAGAATAGTTTTCAGCTTTCAATTGGTTTTGAAAGCAGAAGTTTTAAAGAGGGAGAAGCATTGATATTCGGTAGGGAAGCTGATAGCAGATTTGAGATTGCCAAGTCCTCTATTTCACTGAGAGATTCAGACAGAAAAATCTACAGAAGTAGAGATAAGAAACCTGGAAGTTCTTCAATGGTGTGAACCAGCTTCGATGGTAGACTGCAAGAGAGTTTCTGACGCTGGATGAGAAGAGACAGATGCCAGATAGATATATACAAACAGGTATTTATATAATGCAAAAGGAATAAAGGATATAAATCAGTTGGATTTCCCCACTACAGCTGCGCAAGATGTCGGAGTAGTGGAATGCCAAAACGAGGCAAGCGGGCAAGGTGTAAAACACATAAAATGCTGTATACACAGTAAAGAAACTAATGAATACCCCTAATTTTTTAGGGGCGATAAAAATAATAAAAATTAAAATAAATTAAATTAATTACTCTTAAAATAATATTTTATGTTATTTAAATTTAAATACAATGATATTAATACTATCATATTTAGCTTCTAAAAGCATTTGAAGTGAGCACAAATTAAAAACTAGCATACATGAAGTACTAAAAAATTAGTATAAATGAGCAATACCACCAGGCCTTGACATTTTTACCATTGTAGAGTACAAATGATAAAGAGACTACTAATAATAATAAAATAAATTAATTACACTTAAATAGTATTATGCATTATTTTTAAATTTTGAAAAATAATTATATCAATGCTATTATTGTTGGCTTTTAGATTTCTTACCCGCGATATAGCAGTTGAAGGCATAGTGTCCCATCATGATGTCGGTCCAAGTTCGAATTGCACATATCGCCCTTTCAGCTCACATTTCCCGAAACAAAAACTATATATGCTTTTCAATTTACTACAAAAAAGAATATTTTTACAAGCAAAAAAAAAAGTAAAATAGAGTACATAAATCAGTCGAATACAGAGATTTCACCATCCCAACTGCACGCAGCAACTAAATTAGGCACCGAAGGATGAAAGGCAACATCAACGCATGGTTCCTCAAAGGCTTTTATTTTTCTAATAAGTTCTGAGGATGTATAATCATAAAAATATATAGATCCATCTGAGGAACCTGTAACTATCTCTTTCCCATCCAGGCTGAAATTACACTTGATAGGAAAGCCCCAGACTCCATGACTCTCATAGCGCCTGTATCTGTCCAATCTGAAAGGAGGTTTGGCCGAGAAAATGGCTATGTAGTTCCCGTTTGATTGCGCGACGAAGCAGGAATCTGAGGGGTGGTATCTGATGCATGGGCATGTGAATGCTTCTGCATACACCTGAGAAAAAGAAGATTTGTATGTCTCACATAATTTTGAGGCATTTGCAAGTTTAACATATATGTTTTGGTTTTTACAATCATATGATGATTTATGAAAAGATTTAGTTCAGGTTTAAGATGTTGGAAAAAGTGGTATTTTTTGAGGGGATGATAAAGATTTGAGTGTTGTTGGTGTTAGATGTGTAAATAGATAGAAATTGGGGTATACATGTGGATGTTGCAAAGAAAATATATATTTCATTTTAGGAAGATTTAAATACATACCACTCAATTCTTATGTATTTGAACGTTTAAGAGCTAAACTTCAATTTTTATACCTTTAATCGAGAGTTTTCTTGGACACCACTCAAGATGTAATTAACCAAAAGGATACGTCCTTTTGAGAGTTGCTCTTGACCCTGGAACAAGCAAACAAACTTGAATCTCTGGTTATGGGTTTTTTTCATAGGTCTTTTTTGCGGATATATTCCAAGGCATTGTCAATTTGGATTTATACCGGACAGGTCTACTATGGAAGCTATACATTTATTGAGAAATTTGATGGAGAAGTTCAGAGATAACAAGAAGAATCCACATTTAATTTTTATTGATTTAGAAAAAGCTTACGATAAGGTTTCAAGAGATATCCTTTGGAGAGTTCTTGAGAAGAAATGTGTTGATATGACTTATATTCAATTCATTATGTGTTTGAACTGAAGGAGGATTGACCCAATATTTTCCTATATTTCTGTTGGATTACATCAAGGATTAGCTGTAAGCCCATATCCTTTTTCTTTAGTTATGGATGGTCTTATTGGACATTTATAGGGGGATGTACCTTGGTATATGCTTTTTGCTGATGATATCCTTCTCGTGGATAAGACCAGAGAAAAAGTTCAGGAGAAACTTGAATTATGGAGGTCTGCATTGGAGTCTAAAGGCCTTCATTTGAGTAGAGCTAAAACTGAATACATGGAATGTAATTTTAGTAATAGTAGCTTTAGTGACAGAAGTGTGACTTTGGGTGACCAAATTATTAAAAGGTGTGAACGATTTAGATATTTCGGGTCTGTTAGTCAAAACAATGGTGATATAAATGGGGATGTTAATAGTAGAATTCAAGTTTGTTGGTTGAAGTGGAGGAATGCGTCGGGACTTTTGTGTGATAGAAAAGTGCCGCTTAGATTGAAAAAAAAAATTAATAAGACGGTGGTGAGACCTGCAAAGCTTTATGGGGTGGAATGTTGGCCTTTAAAAGCGAAGCATTAATACTAAGTTAAGTGTTGCCGAAATGAGAATGATTAGGTGAATGAGTGGCTTTACACATAGAAACAAAATGTGAAATTAATATATCTGTGATAGGGTTGGTGTAGCTTCTGTGACAGACAAAATTAGAGAAAGTCGTCTTAGATAGTTTGGTCACATTAAGGGTCGACCATCTGATGATCTGATTAGGAGAGTGGATGCTTTAGTTTCAACTTATGTTAATAAAGACAGAAGTAGACCTAGGAAGACTTGGGCTTATTATATAAAAAAAGATCTTAACTTATTAGAACTAAATGAAAATATGACACTAAATAGGACACAATGGAGAAAAAAGGATTCATGAAGCCGACCCCACATAGTGGGATTAAGGTTTTGTTGTTGTTGTTGTTGTTGTAGTATGCTATCTAAACTTCAATTTTTATGTGCATGCTATCTTACCTATGCATGAAAAGATGCATTTCACGTTTTAAAATTTAAAATGGTGATATTTTATATGTAATATGAAATATTTAGGTGGTATTCACATAAGAAATAAACTTTAGGTGTAAGATAAGTAAATACAAAGAAATTGGGTGGTATGTAAATAAATGCCTCTTCTTTTAATCTGGGAATGTCTTTTATTAGAGAGATTGACAAACATACCACCCAATTCCTATGTATTAACATATCAACCACCCAAACTTTAATTTTTACATACATACTACTCAATCAAATGCCGAAAACATATGAATCAGGTGGTTTGCACGTAAAAATTGAAGTTGGCTAGTTAATATGTTAATATATAGGAATTGGGTGGTACACATGTAAAGAGTCCTTTTTATTAAAACTTCCTTGTTGCTTTTGAAAAAAATTATGTTGTGGGAAAGTGATTTTTATAATAAAAATTGTTTGTGATGACAGATATAAGAAAACTGTTATCACAACCGTTTTTCTATATATTTTTTTGATAGGAGTTCCACTAGTTTTACAGAAAGATTGTCATGGAGTTGGTTGAAAAAAATGCCAAATATGGGCCCCAATAGGTTTATTTGGTACAGCTTACACTGAAATGGTACTTTTTAACTTTGTGTGAAATAAAAGCTTATTAGTCTTCCCATAAAATAACGAGTTGATTCGTAAGTCAGTTCAATGTTTACAAAGCCATTACAACAAGTGTTGCATGCAAAGTAAAAAATATCTAAGCACTTTTTGTAACTAAATGAAAAAAGTTTTTCAAAAAGTTTAGCAGTAGCCTTCCCAACTAGAGATAAAACAAGCTCAAGAAAAAGTGTAAATAGAACAAAACAAGTCTGGCAAAATATACAAGGCAATTTATTCCAAAGACTCCAGATTCAGAAATAGACATCTTCTAGTCACTTTATTTCCTATCATAAAATAAGTTGTCAAATCCCAGAATTTTCAAGAACATAGGTAGACTGAAGATAAATTTTTGAAGAACAGGGATCTACAAGTGGAGATATAAAGAGTTTAAAGAAGCACAGTCATTAGGATTCTAGTTTTAAAGCTAATCTGATGCACAACAGAACCTATTGATCGGATGCTCCCTTAGAGGAGGGAAGCTCAAAAATGTTGGAAGATTTGAAAAACGTTGCAAAGATAAATCAGTTGGAGCAGATGAGATCTGCACCAGGAAAGTTGGAGGCGACACTGGAAATTTATAAAACTAAAATGAGGGAACAATGCAAAGTTAAACATAAAATGGCTTTATACACTAAAGGCAACCAACTATAGTAATGCCATTACGACTTGAACCGCTGAGGAATAGTTGGTTGGTCATCAAATCCTTGAGAATAAAATCAGAAGCATTAAATTCAAGTGCGTACATATTGTCCTTTCTAAGTTGTTGGACTGAAAGTAAAATATGAGGCCGTTGGGGAACATGAGAAATAGATGATAGAAGAAGTTTATGGGAGGGAGCTAGAAGGAGTTCATTGCTTGAGAGAATAATGGGTAGAGTTCTATTGTTGTCAAGAGTGACTTGGTCTATACCATGAGAAGGAGTTAAGTGGGAGATCTGATTAGCATCAAATTGTATTGTCATATTTTGAGTACTCATGATGATATTATAAACCTCATATTTTAGCTGAAGAAAATGAGAATATCCACACATAAATCTAAATTAAGAAAATAGGGTAAAATAAATGCTGGATTTTGGTCTAAGAAGAGCCGAGAAAAATATTGGGAATCGCTTTTAGTAAAGCAATCTTCATTGATGATGGTGGTGGTGGGGTAGGGAGTAGATCCATCAAGATATCCCTCAAAACCATTTGTCCGACCGAAACAACTTGAGAAGTTGCACTTTCCATGTAAGATGATTATCAACAAATAAGACGTGCTTGCATGGTATTTTTTATGTTATCCACCAGCAGTTTTAACTGAGAAGGTAGAGGAGTATTATTTAAGATGATATACTAGTTGTGCTCGAAGCTTAGGATGGTGGTAGTTGTCACGACCTAGTCCAAAGCTTGGAGTAAACCAAGATGGAAATGGATAGTAGAAATCAATTATCTATTATTTAAATATATTACTAACAATTTAATATTCAAATAATATATGAAAGAGCAATTAAAGAAAATAATTAAAATTAGCAAGTGAAAATTTGTACTTTTCTGTTTGTGTTTCTCTCCTTCTATACAAATTTTATCTTCTTTTGTTCATCTTATTCAAACGTTTAAAACCAAAAAATCATATTGAAGTAGTATAATAAGTTATCTAAAGATAACACAAGAATAATCACATTATTAAACTATATTAATCAAAAGAAAAAAGTACAATATATATGTGTCTATAAGAAATCGTATGATATGCTGATTTTTCATATTTATTTATAAGCAATCTCATATATATTTATAAGAAATGTGATATATGTTTATAAGCAATCGAAGATACATTCATAAGTAATATTATATATGCTAATACATGCATCAATAAACTTGACTAAATGAACATACACTAATATTTTATATGCATTTATATTAACTTTACTTTTACTTTATACGTCACATACACATCTATCTCTGTGAGGATCACCGTTAACAAACCTAACACACCCTTGGCCGATATTGCCCGGTCGACACAGTGGTTAACGATTTACACATTGAAATTGTCTAGGGTGGAAATGTCCATACCCGCCCTTGACTGATATTATTCCGTCGGTAAAACGGTTAATAATGTAATCATTACAATTATCTAGAAAAGTAAGCTCTAATATATTCGCCCCTAGTCGATATTATCTCGACAACATAACGATTAGTGAACTAACCATCACAATTGTCTGGGGTGGTAGAAATAATGTACACAAGCAGGTATACTGGTGTCCCCTGCCTGTACCATCAAGAGTGAAATCCTCCTTTGAACATGCACATGCAATCATTCACATATAAATTATTTCATTCTTCATACATAAATTATTTTGAGACTTTTTTATGGATCTACTAACATGCATATTTATTCGGTTGTACAACTATTCGTCAGACATATCTTTCATATCATTCATATATCTATCTCATGCATATCTTTTACTTATATATATCTCATGCATATTTCTTACTTATATCTATCTCATGAATATCTCTTACTCATATCCTACATGTCTATCTTACATATAATGTCTATCTAAATATCATTTATCTCATGCATTCACGTCTTTTCCTATTATGTTTATCATGCATATATTTCTTATCCAAGAACATGAAAAATTTGATTAAACTAGAACATACATGAAGTCAAACATATAATTTAAAATAAAGAAGATTACTGAAATTTAAAAATACAATTACTCACCTCGGCGGCTACACTAGATTCTTGATATTCGGTAACTGGCTAGACGTTGCGGTAACTTTTACATTGAGCTCAATGACCTATAAAACACAATATTAAACTTTAAAATTTAAGTAATTTCCATAAATTAATTTGTTTTTCCTGAATTAGCATAAGATTATGTTACCTGAAGTTTATGGAGTCGTCCTACGACGATCTTTTACACGCTTACTTCTAAATCGCTGTCTCAGGTAACTAACATGAAATCTTAAACGAATTCGAAATTCATAATATCTAAGTCATTAAATAATTTTGCTCAAAATATCATTAATTTGTCAAAACATAACTTAAATGGCTTTCTCGACGACTAGTCGTTCTCCAAAACTGCCAAATTTACTTTGTATCTCCTCTAACCACACCTCTCCTACATTGATATCATGCTGGAACGTTTATGGAAGCTCGCAAAAGACTTTTGATGCTTCCGGACACACAATCGGTGCCTCCAACAACTACCATAAATGAGAGAAGCATGAAAAATGAGCCAAACTTCAATTCGGACGGGTGAGGAAGAAATTGAAAGCTTCAAATATCATGAAAAAAAGATTCACACCCTAAGATTTCACCCCGGAGCTCTAAATTCTGAGTTACGGCCTTCCCAAGTGCTGCTCGGTTCGACAGATCGTGGCCCTTGCACTATAACAAGGGAGAGGGGAGTAGGTCGCCGTTTATTAGGCATCACTCGCCCCTTCTGCTCGCGTGTGCCTACTACGATCGCAGCTCCTCGCAGAAGCTTCTGCCGAACAAAATCAAGAGGGAGGGAGAGCCTGCAAACGAAATCGAGATGGGGAGAGGAATTTCGAATGCTCTGGAGCCCTATTCGACCACACGAAGGAAGTAAAAGGGGCGTATGTCGGTGGAGAATAGTGAACATGCGGAACATTAATGAGGGATTAAGGATTAACTATGTTTTAATTAAATTAACTAAACTTATAACATCAAAATTTTAAATTTCTCAATCCGTTCATGATTTATATACAGTGTTTTATATGGAACTGATTGATTTCTTTTGTAAAATTTAATAAAATTGTTTCGATTGAAATCCGATAGATCCAAAATTTGGGGTATATTTTCAGTCGCACAATTTTTTATTAAATTTCTAAAAAATTGGTTATTACACTAGTAGAAGAAGAAAAATTATCCATTAGAAAAAGAAAAAAAAATATAAAAGAAGGAACAAAATTAGAAAGTGAGCAATAAAGCGCTAAACTCTGAATCATGATAAGACTGAACTTTTCAATAGAAAATAACAAAAATGGAGATAGTTTTATGGAAGAAAAGACTAACAGTAAGGCCCCTATGTCTTCGCAAAAGAAACCCCTTTATACAATACAAGTTGTGCAGTTAGAGATGGCAGAGATATATTCTGCACAAAGTGATGGAGTGAACCAGTGATAATAATTATATACTGTTATCACTTCCTTCAACCCCAAAACCAGAAACTATTGCTCAGATTCACATGAGAGTGGCAATGAGTCTGATATTGGGAGTAAAAAAAAGATTAAAGTGGAGGGTGTCTTCACCTATTAGGATACAATTTCAAGTTAATAATTGTCCATGTGCTAGTATTAAGCACTTAGCTAAGGTCCTCCATTTATTAGTCTTTCGACTAAACATAAGCCTTCAACTTTCACTCTAACAAGCGGTATCAAACCTGAAGGGTCGGATGGAACAAGTGGTTTTATGGGTGATTCTAACACTGTCAAACTCAAATAAAGTAGGCAAATTTACATGCATAGCACACAATTCCTACGTATTTACATACACACAACTAAACTTTCATATTTACGTACATAGCACTTTAGTGCTTTAAACCTATGCATGAAAAAGTGTATTCACTTTTAAAAAGTGGTAATAATGCTATTTTTGATGTGATATTAAAGATTTGAGTGCTATGTGTGTAAATATGAAAGTTTAGGTGTGAGATATGTAAATACATAAGAATTGTACGTTGTGTATGTAAATGCCCCAATAAAATTTAAGAGCATTTGACTATCACACAAACACCATGTGGTTGAATGGATTCCAAGCATATGAAACTTGAAATATAAAAAAGCATCCTAATGAAGAGAGTGGTGGTGGATGTGGCCTTAATGCTCCAAAAAAATTCCTAAAAGCACATAAAAAATGATGCAATAATTGAATTTCTAAATGCTATTAGTGGCCCTAACACATAGTTAAACTTTTCTGTTAATGGATTTCAATTTACTATTTATATTGGGATCAACTTAGGCCCCAACGTTTCACATTCCTAATAACCGTCTCTTCTCCAATCCCAAATCACAAACCATTGTTTTTTGGAGGAGGCTAGGACTTCGCTTGTTGAAATTCAACTCTGATGGGACAAAGCCAAATGATTACAGTAAAAACTTGGCCAAAATTATATCTACATTGAAGGAATTTAGCTTATAGGAAAGACTGAGATATATCTACTCCCAACAAAAGTGGAATAGAAAAATCAAACCTCAAGGCTATACACTCAAATTTCCTTCGCTTTAACTCTAAAGGAGTAAAATTTTTTTAAAAAAATCAGTGCTCTAAAAATATGCATTTAAGTTGTATAGCAAGTCGTCACAATCATGTGATAGAAATCTTTGGGTTTGATATCAGAAGTATCAGATTAAGCACTAATTTTTATGCAATTATTTATTCTAATTTTCATTATTTGATTCATTTTATTTATCATTTCTGTTTTTTTAAGGACATGAAAATGAAGATCGTCGAGAAGGGTAGCATTAGGTTTTTTTTTTGGTTGGCAAGCGAGGAGCAACAAGGAACGAGAGATGCCCGGGCCTTTTGCTCTTCTAACAACAATGGTGGCCGGCCATTCGTCAAGGCCCCGGTTTCATTTCCGATTTCATATCGATTATTGCACACAAAAATGTTGGTAAATTACATTATATCTTATTGTTCAAAGTAGGGGTGTAAATGAGCCGATTCGGCTCATGAGCCGGCTCGAGCTCAGCCTATTAACGAGCTTACAAGCTGGGCTTTTCAATCCATGAGCTCAACCTCTTACAAGCCAAGCTTATCGGGCCATGAGCTCGGGCTCAAGGCGAGCCAACTGCTACCACTACGAGCTCAAGCTCACAATTTGACAAATGATTCGAGCTCGAGCTCGAGCTCGAGCATGAAATAGCTCGAGCTTGACTCAACTCACAACCCATTTATAACCCTAGTGTGGAGCATTTAGGAATTATTCTTTAAGACACGTTAGAAAATTTCCAACACATTAGACATTTTTAACAATCAAAGCTTTTAGCTTAAATGCTTCTATAGTAGTTCAAAATGATCACTCAAAATATATCTACTCGGACATTCTTACAGATGTAAGCCTCATTCTTTGTAATTCATTGGCTCGACACAAAGCTACTAAGCCCATTTAGAAAATCTATAACTTGACATTAGGTTGCCTTGACTGCATGATAAGGTCACAAAACACACCATTTTAGTCAATTCATAAATAGAGTACCCAATTAGAATTGGGGCTTCAGATGTAGATGTAAAATTTGACCCAACTTATATGCAGGCTAATTCCAACGCTAGCAAACCTTAAAATCAACAATCAAAACTGACTAAAACTCATATTCATTAACCCTGATATGCAAGAGATATTTAAGAGAAAACAACCCATGATTGCTAATCAACTTATCCAGATGTTACAACTTGTGACCCTCTAACATTGACAGACCTAAACTTATAGTATTATTGAAATGATGAAATTAAGAGATCTTAATCGAGTCTTCCTTCATTCCTCAACTATCCCCCTAATAATTGAAACTTAAATGTTGAGCCTAAGTCTAAAATTTAGTCTTAATCAAGACCGCTCTCTCGCAAACAAAAGGAATAACTAAGTATGAGGGCTTATGCCTATATAAAGTTTAAATCGAATATCAAAATAAACCCAAATCTAAACAACAGGAGAAGTCTACTTGTATAAAAACCAATTAAGCTCAAGTAAAATGAACTCCAAATTTTGAAGACTAGGTTGTTGCTTTTCCTAAACAATCAAATTTCTAGCAAACCCACAGAGGACTTCTCTCCCCATCTTTAGTTGAGCTCCTTATTGCATCAAGTGCTCAAGACATGCTTATCGATATTAAATTTGTAGCTTTTATCGTAAAAAAACAAAAGTTTAGTATTATATGTTAAACAATTTTAGACATTTGTTGACTTTATTACTAATACTTCAAAAAGTTATAAGCCATCTCTTCAACAAACATCATCATGATTATGAGACTTGGATGGGGTTGACAATGTGATTCCCCTAAGCCATCATTAATATTGGTTCTGTTAGGGCTACCTTCTAATTTGAGAATCTCCAAGATGGTAAGATTCATAATTGACAATCAAGCACATGAAGTTGCAATGGCTAAAAGGGCATCTATTAAATAAGCCATTGAACTGACACACAAGATAGTCTGAAAAGTGGTTGAGAGGACGCGGGGCTCGGGAGAAAGGGTGAACCGGCAGTGTAGGAGCTTTGAGAATGGTTGTACCGGCAAATTGGTTCAGCCATAAGTTTTCTGGTCTAGCAGAAGGCTGGATCAGCACGCCCCCCGCTCCCTAGAGGCCTATTTCCCGATTGCCACTTCTTCCTCCTTCCTTTTTGTTTGCCGCCCAAAGGGGAAAATCTTCTCTTCCAATTTTATCTATTAGCTATTATATATGTGTTGTTTTGCTTGTTAGGGTTGGTTTTGTTTTGGTTGTTGTTTTCAAAGGTCTCTTAAAGCCTTCTTCTCCTTGCTAAGGCTCTATCCGAAGACGGGTGGTGTTTCGGTTGTATTCTGCTCTGAGATAGTGTTGTATCTTCCCTTATCATGTTTCCCTAACCCTTCTCCTCCACTTCCCATGGCCGCCGACATCCCCACCTCATTCCAACTGCTTTACCGCCACCTCCTCATACCACAACCTTACTGTCCAGCTATCAACAATGTGGTACAGTTACAGCCTTATTCATCACCTGGAAATGTTCAGACTCTAGCCTTGAAGGTGGAAAAACAACAGGAACAAAGCAGGTATTAGTTTTCCTTCAGGCAGCAGTCTTCAATCAAGCAATCACCTACAGCTACCACGAACAACAAGGATACCTCAGAAGGAACTAGCAAGCCCGGACAAGAAAGTGACAAGCCGGATCAGTGTAAGGAGAAACAAGAGAATGTAGTTTCTTTAATACAGTACCAGTCCAGAAGTGTTTTAGATATCATGACCATGGCCACATAGCCTCCAGCTCTGGGTAAGGTGTATCATCTTCCACCCGATGAGGTGCATCATCTTTGTTAGAAACGAGGAGACAATTGAGGACCAATGTGAGGTGTATCATCTTCCACCCGATGAAGGAGAAGCGCTTGTAGTTCGACGAGACTAATAGTGATACGAGGGATTCACAATTGTTTCGTCACAATATATTATACACTCGGGGCATCATGAATTGGAAGGTATGTAGCCTCATCATTTATGGAAAGAGCAGTAAGAATGTGATGTCTACACAAATGATTGATAAATTGGGCCTGATGACTCAGAGGCATTCCCAACCGCATTCACTGACGTGGCTGAAGAAGGAGAACAAAATCAGCATTAACCGGAGAGGAATAATGGAGTTTCAATCGAGAGCCAGCTATAGGATCAGGTGTGGTCCCTATGGATGTCTATCACATTTTCTTGGGGAGATCGTGGCAGTTTGTCAGGACGACTCAGAAATACGGATTCCGGAACACATATTTTATAACCAAAGATGGGAAACACATCATCCTACTTCCTTCAGTGGAGTCTGACGTCACAAGAGCCCTTACAACAGATCAACATCAGTGAGACAATATTTGATCATGACAGAGGATGATGGCATTGCGACACCAGCTCTAGACACAGGATAGGCATGACAGAGGGCATTTTCAGGATATAAGAGTCGATACCTTACCACCAGCACCACCACCATGCGAGAAGGTTCAGGTTACCACCACTTTAGATCTAGTTAAGCCGACCGTGAATGACTTTGGTAGTGTTCATCCGCAGAGCCAAGACACGCGGACTCAGTTCAGTTCAACAACAGACCCCCAAAAGATTGGACTAATGTGAATGTTTGTTTGTAAGTTGGGAAAGATTCTCAGTTGTCTTGAGGGATGGTGCAGTCGCCAGTGGGATCTAAGTGCTGCTAAGATTATAGAAGAAAAAAGTGGAAGCTTAGACGAATAAAATTGAAGCTCCTCAATCCCGGGAGACTGATGTGAGGCTGGCAGGATGCAGGGCTCGGGAGAAAGGGTAAACCGACCATGCAAGAGCTTGGGGAATGACTGAATAGGCCGATTGGTTCAGCCATAAGTTTTTCGATCCAGCGGAAGGTGGAACCGGCTCATCCCCCACTCCCTAGGGGCGGAAAGAACGGCTCATGTTTCTCTTATTTAACTATTGCCGCTTTTCTTCCTCCTTCCATTCAGGTTGCCGCCCAAAGAGGCAAATCTTCCATTTTTGCTTTATCTATTAGCTATAATATGTGTTGTTTTATTTGTTATGGTTAGTTTTGTTTTGGTTGCTATTTTCAGAGGTCTTTTGGAGCCTTCTCCTTGCTAGCGTTGTATCCAACGACAGATTGTGCTTCGAATGTATCCTGCTCTGAGGTGGTGTCGCAATCAAAACAAAACTAATCATAACACCTAAAGGAAAAAAAAACATTTTTATTAGGGCCCAAGTGAATCAATGTACTTGCTCATTGGAAATGATCACATTAGAACTTTTTGCTTATTGGAGAGACAATAATACTCCCTCTTCAACCTGTTGTTGGCCTTGCTGTCCAGCCCTCCCAGCCGCTCACCTACATTCAGCCCTCTCAACCGTCCACCTGCATCCAGCCGACCCCCTTATAGTAGTTCTCCTTACTACTCGGCTCGTCCCACCATCACCTAGCACCCTTCACCACCCTTCTTTGTAACTTTCCCTACCGCTCCAATTCCCAAAACCACAAACTAGCCATTAACCACCCTTTCGATAGCCCTCAACCCTTCGCCCATTTCCCCTGCCACTTTGCTGACGCCAACACCACTTCCCGCAAATCTTCTTTTCCAATCCTAGCTGAAGATTAGTTTGTTGTCGTATTTCCATTTTCTGTTTATATCGTGTTGTAACCCTATTCAGTGCTAATTAAAGTTTTCTTTCGTTTTCACAGATTGTCTAACTAGTTTCGGTATTATTGTCTCTCCACTAAAACAAAGAGACCTAATGTGACCATTCCTAATGAGTCAGTACATTTGATTCACCTGGGCCTTGATAAAACTATTTTTATAGAGCTGACTTCAAAATAAGCCTCTATATTAATCATAATTTCCAGTACTCCAACTCTAGTAGCCAGAAAAAGGACTTGCGAGCAACAATGTAACTCTCATGAGATCGCCTCTCTCTCAAGAGGCAAGTTGCCAAAACGTCCTCCGGCACAACAAAAGTGTCGAGGAAGACTAGAGAAAGGTCGATGCTCAACTTTGAGCTGAAAACACTAAACTATGCTCAATACTGTAAGAGCAAATGCCTCAAACAGAGCACAATATCTAGAAAACAAATAGTTTTAAACCATTACATTGGGCAAAGAGGCATAGTTGTGCTGAAAACTAAAGAAGTCTACTAGGAGTCGCCTCTATAGTCGACCCATAGACACTCCAAATGAAGGAGGCATTAGTTTTCCCAGATATTTATAAGGCCTTCAAAGCTATCAAAGCCAAAGGACTTTAAAAAAAAAATCCTCATAAAGTTGACGATTGAAGCGATTACGCCCATCACGATTCGCTCTAGAGGAAACATATATTTGGGAAGACACAAGAATGAGGATCCAAAATGAGTCCTTCATTGCCTTAAAGCGGGGAATTTTTTTTTCAGGTTCAAGTTTTCCATGATAGGGACAGTGGAAAGAACAAGAGTAATACACCAAATATTTTTAGAGGTGATATGGACAAAAAATCTATTTAAGAGTTAAATTTTACTAATTCATCAAGAGGCATTTTAAAATTTTGAATGTTATAGAGTGTCCTATTTTTAAGACATGTGACAATAAGAATTGCTTCACCTCAAAAGTATGTAAGTACCTTACTAATAAAGTGTAAATCTCTAATAACTTCCAATGGATGCTTGTTGTTTCACTCGACCGACACTTTTTATTATGGGGCACCAATACATGAGCTTTAGTGAACAATCCCTTGTTGACCTCATTTTTCGTGAGGTCTAGTATTTCTCGTAGGAGTTAGGATCTAGCCTTAGGGGTCTTCCTGCGACTATCTTAGAACCTTAGAAGTGGGACCCGCCCCATTTTAGTTCGACCTACTTTCGTCCCCTTTTTGGAGCTTCGCGTGTGTGGTATCGACTTCTGGCACTTAGAAGGATGAAACCGACATGAGGAAACCCAAAAGGGATTCCTGTAGGACCTTTCTGAGCCTTAGGGTGGCCTTCTGCACAATTCGCACTCCCGCGCGCACCAAACTTCGCAATTCGGAGAGTCGACGCGTCCGATCGCCACAATTCGCATCGCTTGCACTGTTATTTATCGAGGGCTCGAGTAAACCTTTTAGAGACGATCGATCGCGGGTCAAAATTTTGTGAAATTTGAATTTCGACGCGTTTTTGACCCGATTGTCGACGACGTCGTCCGAGCGACCCCGGATGATAAAACGGACTGCNTTCGATGCTTATGTCCGATGCATAAGTGTCCACGTATAGCCTTTTGCTATACGTGAAACCATCAAGCAAGGTCGCAAGTAGTCGTTTTGGGGCGTACGGTGTTGATGATAAAGACACACCGAAGATAGAGCAGAAAGATATCCTATCCTATAACATCAAGATCCAGGCATTTGATGAACAATAGGATATGATATCCTTCACCGACATAAGTCTAGCGGGAGTAGGCTCGAACCTCCTCAGGTGATTGGCAGTCCCACGCCCGACAGCGTAATCGACTCGTGGACAACAAAATTTCTATAAAAAAAAGATATAAGTTTTGATAAATCATTTTCAAACGAAAACATACTTTTCTACAAAACAAAATTGATAACTCTTCTTTGCATGATTAAAATTTGTGTGTATGTCAAAAACATAAATTTAAAAATACGTTTTAAAATTGGTTGTCCACCTGACGAATACCTGTTTAGGCTAGGAAATAGCCCTCTAAGTGAGGTTCAAGACACACTTCTAGACGAGTGACGGGTTCTATATATTTGGGTGACCGAGTAGCCTTCGTGGACCCTCGAGAATAAATATAGCTGAGCCTAGTCCCATACGAGTGCTTGCGGTCCCCTCATCCGAATTTTCTTTTTATTTTATCGAAGTTTTGGGACGAGGCACTCGTGTTACTTTTCTTTTCTTTCGGGATTTCCCCAGGAGTTTTGAGGATTTTTTTTCACTTGAGTCTCTTTCGTTGATTTTCTCGAGTTTTCCGCTTTTCCTCGGATTTCCTGGATGATGTTTTCTTCCAGACTTTGCTTTTTGAGATGCATTTGGTTTGCTATGCTTAAGGAACATCAGATCTCACGGGCGTACAAGTTTACTTTACATTTTACAGCACTTAATTTTCCTGTTTCTACCTGCTGTTGTTCTTCTTGTATAGCATGTTATAATTCTCCTGTTTCTACTTACTACTGTTCTCCCTGTATAGCATGTTGCACTTGTCATGTTTCTACCTGCTACTTTTCTTCATGTATAGCATGTTGTACTGCTCCTGTTTTTGTCTACTACTGTTTCACTTGCATTCTACTGTTCGTTCCTGCATCGCACGTTTTATAGTTTATAACTTTAAACATGTTTACCTTTTTTTTTTACATAGGATGTTTAGAGGACTACAACCATACGGCCGTTTGATTTGATACTATAACTAGACACCCTAGAAAACTTAAACTCGTCACGTCGAGGAGCTTGGAGCTAGCGCGGTGGGCAGCACGGTCATCTTCAACAGCAGAACATGTCTTCCCCAATAAAACATTTCCTTTTCTTAGAAATTAAACAACAATCCATAGGTTTTCGAGGTTGTTTGCGTAGCGCAACATAAATCCTCCACCTTTTCTTTAGGCATTCGTATAGCTCTGCTGTGCGATTTAAGCCCTAACTCGTTCTAAGTTCCGAGGTTGTCGTCCGATACGACGTAAACCCTCATATCTTCTAGGCAATTTGTGTGACCCTGTCACGCAAATATAAGCTTTAATTAAATAAAAATGGCAGGATGAAACACTTTAATAATTTCTTCTTAAAATTGGAGCCAAATCATAAGATAGACTGGGAAGTCACTGAGGTTCTCCTCAGGATCTGTGGCCTCCCCTAGTTTCTCTTCATTTGGATTCCTCAACATTGTTCCAGATTTGAGCCTTTCCCCTTTCACACATCTTTGTCCGATTTCGTTGAAAAATCTTATCCTTTTGACTTCTTTGAAGATATTATTCCCTGATTTTTATCGAGAGTTTTCTTAGGTGACCTCGGTCATTTAAGATGTAATTAACTATAGGGGCTTGCCCTTATAGGAAGCTTTTCCGAACCCANATATATATATATATATATATATATATATATATATATATATATATATATATATATATATATAAATTAACTTTTTTTACCCCTTCCCCCTTTCCTCTTTAATCCCTAGCTCCCCACTCTCTGCGTCCGAGCTCTGTCTCCCTTCCTTCTCCCGTTCGCGTGTCTGGTTCTTTCCCTTTCTCGGTCTCGAGCCGAGCGAGCTCTTTCTCCTCCACGCGAGAGAGGGTTGACCTCGTCCGTCCTTCCCTGACTTTCTTCTGCCCGCGGCCTTCCTTCCCGAAGCCGCGTCAGTCGCTCTGAGCTGTGGTTTTCTTTTTCTTGGTAATTTGACTCTGGGAGGCTTGCTCCCTGGTACACTGGAATGGCATTTCTTCTCCTCTTCCCGATGCTTCCCTCACTGCCTGTAGTCTCGCCGCTCGGTCCGAGAGACTTCGGTGGCTTCGTCTTCTGTGGGCAGGGGGCGTGTCCTTTTCCTTGGTGGCCCGATTCGAGTGTCGTGGGTGTGATCTCTTCTTTGTTCCCCTCTCGTCTCTGCCTATAAGGATAGTTCTTTTGGATTTTTAGGAGGTTGTTGAAAAAAGATTTTCTAAGAGGAGAGTAAGAATTTTGACTGTGGGGAGATTGGAAAGGGAATTTCGGTGAAAGCACTTCTTTGGGGTGAACTCTTGTGTTGCAGGGCTTTACTTTGGCATTCTTGAGGTACTCTTCTTCCCCCCCCCCTTTTGTGGTGCCTCATTGCCTTTCGATTTTCCCTCTGCCGAGGCTTTGAGCTTGTCTCTGTAGGATGATACAGCATGCTAGTTCTTTTTACTTTCATATATTTTGAGGCATTCACTTTAAAAGCGTGTGAAGGATAAGAGTATGAGCATGTTTTAGGAGTTCGATTTGGTTATTTGCTTAAACTAGGGATTGCATCTTATTGTTTTATGCATGTTTGGGGGCTCGGTTTTGGCTTCCTGTGGCACTCCTTGGTTTGAAATATATGTTATGAGAAAATCTATTTAATTTAGAAAGTATTATGGCTTGTTTTGAGGGCTTGGTTTAGCTCCTCGTGAAGTTCCTCTCCTGTTCGGATATCTGTTGAAGTAATTTCATGCTTGGGACATTTAAATATGCAGGCTGTTCCTTGGGCTTAAAATGGCTAGAACTTTTTTATATATACGTAAAAATCTAGATCTTAACACTGTCGGCCTTGGCTTTGGTTTTGATTGAGCTCGGTTTGGCTCTGGTTGGGGGCTAGCTTGGGCTTTGTCTCTAGTTGAGGGCTGGTTTTGGCTTTTGATTCTTGTTCAGCTCTGTTTCGGCTTTTGGTCCATGTTGGGCTTGGTTTTGGCTTGGTTTGGAGCCTCGGCTTTGGCTTGAAATGGCTAGAGCCCTTTTTTTTATGGAAGCTTGGAATTTAATATTGTTGGGTGTGGTTTTGGTGTTTCTTAAATTCGGTTTTGGCTTGATATGAAGTCACAGTTTTGGGGTGTGAAATGGCTAGATCTTTAATGCTTTATGGGAGTCTGGATTTTAATGTTGTTAGGCTCGGTTTTGGGCTTCTAGTGGCTCGGCCTTGGGTTTTTGTTGGTATTCGGTTTTCATTTCAGAGGCATTGGGCTCTTACTGATTCTCGATTTGTTTGGATGTGGCTGAGATTTCAATTTATATTAGAGCTTGAGTTCGTATCAATGTGTTGGCTTTGTCTCTAGTTGGGAGCTGGCTTTGGTTTTGGCTCTGGTTCTTGATTGAGCTCGGTTTGGCTCTAGTTGAGGGCTGGCTTTGGCTTTGGTTCTTGGTTGAGCCAGGTTTGGCTCTAGATGAGGAGCTGTGTTGGTGTTGTTTAGCCTTGCTGGACTCGGTTTGACTCTAGTGTAGGCTGTGTTTGCTTGTTTAGCTCTGCCAGACTTGGTTTAGCTCTAGTTGTTGGTCTTGATTGCTTTGTCCGGCCTCTGCTGGGCTCGGTTTGGCTCTAGTTGAGGGGTCTTGGTTTGCCTTGTTTGGCCCTTACCCGAGAGGTGGCTTTGCTGATTTTAATCCCTATCAGAGAGATGGCTTGGTTCTTTTTGATTCTTGTTGGCCCTCGGCTTTTGCCCAAGAACCTGTTTTGGAGGTGCTGTGTTGTCTCCATTCGAAGGCTGTTATGTGGTTGTGATGGATTGATTTGGTAGTTTATGAGGCCGCAATTTGATGCTTGCTTGGTGCCTAGCCGTGGGTTTGTGATGTAGTTGAATCAGTTTCCCCTTTTGATCTTTACCCGTGAGGTCTATTGCAGGTCTTTGGGTGTGATTTGGTCTTCCCTGCTAGGCTTGGATTGTCTTGAGAGTTGTGGATGAATCAAGTTTGTCATCCCAAAAAATTATAATTATTTCAGTTATCCTTTCAGTTTGTCAGGGAAGCATAGTTGCCTTTGGTGATCCTTTCGTTGGCTTTGGTCGTGAGCCCCCTTGTGCTTTGGATGTGGGCTTTTGTGGCTGTTCTTTGCTGCCTTAAACCGTAAGCTTTATTAGTCCTTTTGGCCCCCTTTGTTGCCTTGACTATAAACCTTACCTGTTGTCTTTTAAGCTGCCTTTGGTTATGGGCCTTGTGAGTTGTTTCTTCTCCTCTGCCGACCCTGGCCGTGAGCCCTGCTTGCTGTTCAGTTCTTTGTAGTGATCCCGATCGTGAGCATTTATATGATTTTATGGAAAGATTTCTATGCTTGTTTGATATGTGAGGTGATGGATTAATTCGACAGTTGAAAGATTTTGACATCAACTTTGGGATCTGGGGAGGATTTGCAAATTTTATTTGGAAGAATGTTTGGTTGATTTGATTAATCCTGCATCCTCGGGGTTTGGAGAATCAGCGCGAAGGGATATTTTATGTTTGTTAGGAAAGACCTCGGACCCTACTTTTCCAGGTCTTTTCGATAGGAGTTTTTGAGAACTGATCCAGTCTCCTTTTCGTTGTTTTAGATGGATCAGTGTCTCCTCTCTCTCACCCCATTTTTGTTCTTTT
>NEWO01000016.1:3948396-3963107 GCA_003013225.1 Phalaenopsis aphrodite
GATTTGAGGTAGAGTGCTCTTTCATTTAAACTGTGAAAAATATGAGGTCAGTTTGATTTCATATTTTTTTAAAATTATATATATATATGTAAATTAAAACGTCCTTCCGAAGCGGGCGACGGGATTTCGATTCCGGCTACCGACAGTTTCTTACGGGCGACCCACCCAAACTTTCTTTTTCTTTCTTTAAGTGCCAACATCCCCTTTTCGTGAAATAATTGGATCAAATAATTTTTTAAGTTCACATAACCATTATCACCCATAATGTTCAAATGTATTTTTTAAATTGTATTTGTACCATGACGTAAAATTATTTGAAGTTTTTTTCTCCTTTTAAGTTATTCTTTCATCAAATAAACCCAGTTCGATTTTAATAATAAAAGAAACAAATCATCTTTTTACAAAAGAGAGTAAATGTCTAAAAAAGTTCCAAATATCACTATTAATTAGGATAAAAGAAGTGGTTGGTTTTTAGGATTGCAAAGAATAAAATGCACAATAATGTTTAGCATATTGACACAGTTCACATTGAAATTAAGCAGACTATTCTGAAAAAGATTGGAAAATCATTATCATAAATACTAGAAACAAATATGACCTAACCTATAATGTCATATATAACATCACTTCCATTAGATTTGGAGATTAAACAATCATTTTCATATATAATCCAATTGATAATGATTTATCTTCAAAGTAAGAGAGCCCTTCCTTTTCCCTAGCAATATCAATCACTTTCCCCAAAGCCAATAGTTGAAACTCAATGAAAAGAATGTAAACTAACTTGACAGAGACTATTAGAAGCGATCTTACTGATGGATAATAAATTACAAGGCAACTTAGGAACAATGAGAACATCATGAAAAGTAAACCAAATAATGAGTATGACCACTCCTATCTTGACAATAATTGAGAGAGAACCGTCGATGAGTTTGACCTTTTTATTATCGACATAGATACTAAAGAAGAAGAATTTAGAACAATTATTCATGTGATTTATTACACCTGAGTCAAAAATCAATAAGTAAAAAGGGTTAAAATCATCATAGAAACATGTAGTGGTTGGATAATTTTCTTTTTAAACCAAAAGGAGGATAAGGTTTTAAAAATTTTGGAGATTGAAATAACTTGTATTGGTGTTTCAATTATTCCTTGGCAAAAAGGGTTTGAGTTGAAAAAGGATCATAAATCTCCGATTGTTGTTTAGAGGGCCAGACCATCACGTTTGAACTTGGGATTCAAGTTTGCAGGTTTAACATGTAGTTTCCAACGAAAGTTCTTTTAATGCCAATATTTTTACCGTGTTCGCACTATTAACTTTTTCTAATTGTTCCTCTCAAAATCAATACACCTTTGGATACCACTTTCTCCTAAAAAAAGGAATAAAAAATTGTCAAATCTAACAACACTATAAATAATCAATTTATTTCCAAAAATAAAATAAAACAATTATATCTTAACTAACTCTTATAATGCTGATATATCTAAATTAACTCCTATAATTATGATGTGTTAATTATAAAAATAAAAACATTTGTTGATGTGAACAGTAAGTATGTAAAATTTAAGCTTATTTTTAAAGTTATGGAGTGCCAAAATGTAGAAAACTTCCATCAAATCATTTTAAGAAAAATAATTAAAGGAAAAGGAGACCATTTCAACGTATTGAAATTAAATGTCCAATGTTCCGAGAAAAAAAAACTAAATGTCTAGAAACTACAAATTAGGACATTATACTTGCAATGAGTTTGTTTCATGATGAGTCTACTATTAATTCCTTAGATCCTACTCTCTTTCACCTCTTTTAAGTCCACATCTAATCTTCTGAAGAACATTTCTATGCGGCTTATTCCTAAAGTTATTATAGATTATGGGATTGTGTCTACTGCTGATGGTGAATTTTAGAGATAACTTATTCCCAGACAGAATTGATTGTAACATTTCACGGATTACTTTACAAAAAAATACATAATTTATAATTGAAGTTGCTTGATGAATATCAAATGCTATTGGAGCCAATTCTGTCCAACTTGGATAGCTTTGATGGAAATATTCACATTTGTTTGCTTAGAAGCATCGCATCAAGCATTACTTTTTGTGCAATTATTTATTTTCTTTTTTATCAGTTAGTTAATTTTATTTGTTATTTCTATTTTGAGAACAAGAAATTGATCATGGCCAAGAAAGATTGTATTGCCTAGAAAAAGTATACTTTATGATCTAACTTCAGTTAGTCTCTATGAAGACCTAACCCCAACATAAAATATGAACAGTACAACATAGATGTAGAAACATGGTATAACCATAAAAAGTATGATACGACATGCCATAAACAAAATGTATTTTTTTATAAATTATTAGTGTATAGTTAAAATGCATAAAGCCGAATATTTTCTATAACAAAGTATTACAAAATAACATATGATATCATGCGTATCACATAAAAAGCTTAAGGATTAGCATATGAAAACAAAAGTTAGTTTATTACTTTTATATTTCAATATTTCATCAGGGTACAAATCCTTAAAAGCACGCCAGCAATAGCATTTAATCACTAAAACAGATTTTAATATAATATTATCTACCCAAACTACCAAAATCCAAGAAAAAAAGAACAATTTTCAAATATAAACACGATAATGTATTAATAATTTAAGACAATAAACTATGATACAACATACCCATTGACCAGCCTAACTAGAATATATTTAAACAAGAATAACTTGTGCGTATTCCATCTGTTTGGACACTTGTACTATGTGTTAGAGATGTGTCAGAAATATGTCCAGTCCAACACTGGCATAGAATCCAATTTGAAGTATTTTTGTCTCATAGGATGTTTGGTTGATATAATGTCATTCTTCATTTCATTTAAGTTAATTTCCATACAACAACAACAAAGCCTTAATACCACTAGGTGGGGTTGGCTACATGAATCCTTTTTCTCCATTGCGTCATGTTTAGTGTCATATTTTCATTTAGTTCTAGTAACTTAAGATCATTTTTTATACAATAAGCCCAAGTCTTCCTAGGTCTACCTCTGCCTTTCTTAACACAAGTCGAATCTAAAACATCTACTCTCCTAATCGGATCATTAGATAGTCGACGTTTAATGTGACCAAACCATCTAAGACGACTTGCTCTAATTTTGTCCGTCACAGGAGTTACATCAACCCTATCACGGATATATTCATTTCACATTTTGTCTATAAGTGTAAAACCACTCATCCACCTAATCATTCTCATCTCGGCAACACTTAACTTATTATTATGCTTCTCTTTTTAAATGCCAGCATTCAGCGCCATAGAGCATTGCAGGTCTCACCACCGTCTTATAAAATTTTTCTTTCAGTTTAAGCGGTACTTTTCTATCACACAAAAGGCCCGAAGCATTCCTCCACTTCAACCAACCAAGTTGAATTCTACTATTAACATCCCCATCTATATCACCATCGCTTTGAACAACGGACCCAAGGTATCTAAATCATTCACACATTTTAATAATTTGATCACCCAAAGTCACACTTTTGTCACTAGAGCTATCATTACTAAAATTACATTTCATGTATTCAGTTTCAGTTCTACTTAAATGAAGGCCTTTAGACTCCAACGTAGACCTCCATAATTCAAGTTTTTCCTGAGCTTTTTCTCTCGTTTTATCCACTAGAAGGATATCATCAGCAAAAAACATACACCAAGGTACATTCTCCTATAGATGTCCAATAAGACCATCCATAACTAAAGCAAAAAGATATGGGCTTAAAGTCGATCCCTGATGTAATCCAACAGAAATAAGAAAATATTTGGTCAATCCTCCTTCAGTTTGAACACAAGTAACAACTCTAGTATGCATATCTTTAATGACTTGAATATAAGTCATATCAACACCTTTCTTCTCCAGAACTCTCCAAAGGATATCTCTTGGAACCTTATCGTAAGCTTTTTCTAAATCAATAAAAATCAAATGTAGGTTCTCCTTATTATCTCTGAACTTCTCCATCAAACCCCTCAAATGTAAAGTTTCCATAGTAGACTTGCCCGGCATAAATCTAAATTGATTATGAGAAATCTTTGTAATGCATCTTAACCTATGTTCAATTACCCTCTCCCATAACTTTAAAGGATGACACATCAACTTAATAAATTTATAATTTGCACACTATTGTGCATCTCCTTTATTCTTAAAAATGGGGACAAAAATACTCTTCCTCCACTCCTCAGGCAACTTTTTAGTTTTTAAAATAATATTAAAGAGTTTAATAAGCCAAGAAACTCTCAAATCTCCTAAATATTTCCACACTTCAATTGGGATATCATCAGGTCCTACAGACTTTCCACCCTTGGTTTTCTTTAAAGCCACCTCAACTTCCTTTTTACTAATGCGACGGTAAAAATGAAACGTTTTATTATTATTCATGATATTAAGACACTAAGGACGATTGTATTTTCAGAAACTTCATTAAAAAGTTTATCAAAATAACTCACCCACCTATGTTGAATATTTTTTTTCTAAGAAAAATATTTTTGATTTTCATCTTTAATACACTTAAGTTAAAACTTTAATTTTCTTTTCTCTAAGTTTGGCTAATTAATACATATATTTTTCACCCTTTTTAGTATCTAATATATTATAAAGATCATTAAAAACAGAATTTTTAGTATCACAGTTGTTCTTTTTGGCTTCCTGCGGGATGTTTGATATTTTTACCAGTTCTTTAATCTTTTACATTTAAATCAATTTTTATAACATAACTTCTTATATTTTATCTTTTCTTACACATTATTATTCCACCACCAACTAACTATTTTTATTAATAATTTTTTTTTCTTTAGATTCTTTTAATATTATTTGTTACTTTATCCCACATAGCATTTGCTTCATCATGAACATCCCAAATTTTGAAATTTGGAATTTTACTAATAAAAATAATTTTATTTGTGTCTTTTAGATTTTCCCATCTAATTCTACAATGATGAGTCATAGTATTATTTATTTTACAACTTTTCATCTTAAAATCAAGAACTAATAAATGATGTTGGGTACTTAAATTCTCACTTGGAATGACCTTACAATCTTTACAATCTCGACGGTCTCTTCTTCTCAAAAATAATAATCAATTTGTGTTTTATTAGATCCACTCTTATAAGTAATAAGATGCTCATCTCTTTTCTTAAATAAAGTATTAGTAATAATAAAATCATACGCTAAAGCAAAATCTAAAATAGTTCTACCTTCTTCATTAGTTACTCCAAAACCGTAGCCACCATGAGTATTTATGAAGTCTTCTATCATTCTACCGACATGTCTATTTAAATCTCCTCCAATAAAAATTCATTCTTCTAGAAATATAATTTGAATTAAGTCTTCTAAGTCATTTCAAAATTTATCTTTAGACCCTGTATCTAAACCTACTTAGGAGCATAAGCACTAATAATATTAAAATTCTTAGTATCAATGATAATCTTAAGGGCTATAATTCTATATCCAACTCAATTAATTTTTACAACATTATCTTTCAAACTCTTATCTATAATTACACCTACACCATTTCTAGTGCGACTCTTACCCGAATATCAAAGTTTAAAACCTAAATTATCAATCTCCTTAGTCTTTTCTCCAACACATTTAATTTATTGAATACATAAGATATTAATTTTCCTATGAATCAAAATATCAACTAATTTCATTAATTTACCATTGAGAGTACCTATATTCTAAGATTCTATCCTAATATTAGTTTCATTAGTTTCATGGACTAACTTTTTTACCCGCATTCGTCCGTAATGTGGGAACTCTTGCTTATTTCACACTACACCCGAGCGCCAGTATAGCGGCCTTGCACATTTTTCACTGTATTCAGGTAATATAGAGCGTCACTTCTAGAAGACGCCCTAGCACTTACACAATGATAAAAAAGATTCATGTCATGATTTTTTTTCGAAAAGTTTTACGCTGACTGTAGAGTACCTAACACAACCCTCAACTTTTCACATTCGGACTTGGGACCGATAATGACAGTGTTATTTAAGTTAATTTCCATATATAAAAAAATGATAAGTTATGTAGATTGCTTTATATACCATGTTCAGAATACTAGGATATTAAGAGTTAATTGCTTGTGGTTTTCAGCATTACTCGTTAATTTAAAAAAAAAAGAAAGCTTGAGGTGTTACATACAAGTAGGTGCCAGAACTTGTGCATCATTGGATGTCGCATGATGACTGCACCCTTTAGTTACTTGCATGATTAATGCTCGAAAGGTAATGTAATGTTATTTTAAACTACGATGACGCAATTTTGCTAGTGAGGCTATCTGGTATATGTCATTTCATTTGGTTTTGATGTACAAAATTTGAATGGATTTGAATGATGTGAGATAGGGGTTAAAGCAAGATTGGCATGTAACTTGCATGCAGAGTTCGGCTAATATGGATATTTCATTCAACTGTTCAAGCAATTTAAATAAAATTGGAACCAACATATATTTAAAACGAGAGTGATCGCAAGATTTAAAAAAAAAATTGATCATGCGTCAACCTTACTTGCTGCCTAGGTTATGAGGTGTTTATAAATAGTAATCACAGGTATCAAAATTCACAAATTTTAACTAGAATAAAATTCCTTTTCTAGTTCAATATTATAAATTCAAATACTCTTTTGAGTATAGTATAAGACCTAATTCTAGGGGAAGTCATCTCATTATATTGGCCTGAAACCTGATTTTCTTATTTTGTAATTTCAATCATTTTGAATGTTGCCTATATAATTTGGCATTGGCTTTTAAAAATCTAAATGATGAAATATAATTCAGTTTGCTCTCAAATTATATTTGTTTCCTATTTTTTAACTAATTTGCTTATATTATTGATCATTTCATTATCAATTATATTAAACTTTAGCATCGCTTGTTTTAATTTACAAGCGGCCCGTAGAAATAATTGGTTACTTGTGATATGTAAATCCTCATTTTTTTACATGAAAACATATTAGGCATCATATTATTCACATTAAAAATCTCAATCCTAAATAGCCAAGCATCATTAAAAAAGTTAGAACTATTTAAAGCTACAACAACAACAATAAGTATTTATCCCGCTAAGTGGGGTTGGCTATATGAACCATTATTCTCCATTGCATCCTATTGAGTTTCATATTTTCATTTAATTTTAATAGATTAAGATCATTTTTTATACAATATGCCCATAACTTTCAAGTCTACCTTTGTCATTCTTAGCATAAGATGAATTTAAAACATCTACTCTCCTAACCGAATCATCAGATGGTCGAGGCTTAATGTGATTATAACATCTAAGACGACTCTATCTAATCTTGTCCACCACTGGAGCTAACCTATCACAGATATATTCATTTCGCATTTTGTCTCCAGGCGTCAAGCTACTCATCCACCTAAGCATTCTCATCTCAGCAATGCTTAACTTTATTTTATGCTTCTCTTTTAAAGGCCAACATTCTATGTCATAGAGCGTTGCAGGTTTTAGCAGCATCTTATAAAATTTTCTTTTAAATCTAAGCGGTACTTTTCTATCACACAATAGGCCCGGTGCATTCTTCCACTTCAACCAACCAACTTGAATTCTACCAATAACATCCTCATCTATATCACACATCAATAGATATTTGGGAGTTTCTTGACACATCAACTAAAATTTGCACACTCTTATGCATCCCCTTTATTCTTAAAAATGGGGAACAAAATACTCTTTCTCCGCTCAGGAATCTTTTGCCTTTAAAATAATATTAAAGAAATTAGTAAACCAAAAAACCCCCAAGCATCCTAAATATTTCCACATTTTAATTGGGATATTATCAAGTCTTACTCATTTTCCACCCTTGGTATTCTTTAAAGCCCCTCAACTTTTTTTTTACTAATGCGACGTTAAAAATAAAATGGTTTATTATTATTAATGATATAAAGATCACTAAGGTTACTTATATTTTCAGAAACTTCATTGAAAAATTTATCAAAATAGCTCACCCACATATGTTGAAAATCTTTCTCTAAGAAAAGTACTTTTTGATTTTCATCTTTAATACAATTTACTTCAATTAAATATTTACTTTTCTTTTCTCTTTGTTAAACTAGATTATACATATATTTTCACCGTCTTTAGTATCTAATCTATTATAAAAATCACTAAAGCAAAATTTTTAGCATCATAAATTGTTCTCTTAGACTCCCCATGGGCCACCTTATATGTTTCCCAATTCTCTAATCTTAAATAAAATCAAATGCCTAGAAATCAGGTTTGGGAAGCTATTGTACAAATGTTTCAATAGACATTCCAAAAATAACCAAGTTCCCCGTAATTGATACAATGTTGGTGATGCCTTGAAAATAGCAATGTTCACATTCAATAAATATTCAAGATCTTAATATCAAAGAACTATAATTTAATTTTAACTTTGTTTTCATAAAGCATCACAAACCTGGTTTGACAATGGAATTTGTCTTGATACATCCCAAATAATTATGGTGTTCTCGCTAATATTGCTCCTTGAAGTGTCGGTCGAAGCAATAAAATTCTTTCCATCAACACTAAATTCAACATCAAGGATTGGACCCAAATGTTTGAGATACTCATGTACGACCTTCTTAGCCCGCATGTCCCATAGACGAAGAAACCCTTTTGAACCTCCCGAAAGAAAAAGATTTGAGTTTGTTGTGTGTAACTTTATTGATTGAACAACTTGATCTTCCTTGAATTGTTGCTTTTCCACCCCTTTCTCAACATCTATTAGCCTTGATGAACAATCATATCCACAAGACAGTAGACACAGCCCTTGCGAACACCACCTCACATCTGTCACCGCTGCTTTGTGATGGCTGAAAGTACATACTTTCTTCTGAGCTTTGCTCCATACATTCCATACAAGAACAGACTGATCCATTCCAGCAGAAGCAAGAAGATGTCCTGCACATGGTTTCATTTGGAAAACAAAAGCAAACCTTTATGAAAAAATGTAATCTATTTTATTATTTATTTATTTATTTATCTTTATGACAAAATATAAACCTCTGGCAAAAATTCAAAACTGCTTATTTCATATAAAGGGTGCAGTAAAAAGCAAAGTAAATTCAGGGGCTAATACAAAGCTCTACATGGAAAGGATTATACTAAAAGAAAAATATTTATTTCAACCAAAGAGCCAACACATCAGCTCTTGTGTGATCTCATATATAAAAGGACGACAATCTAAAAACAATCTGTGGAAAAACAGCACATCTTTTGATTCTTTTTATGGGCATTTACATATAGACCACTGAATTCCTATCATTTACATATCTAACACCTAAAGTTTACTTTTTACATGTATAGCACCCAAATCTTTTATATTACATCCAAAAGTGCCACAATTTTACCTTTTAAAAAGTGAAATACACCTTTTCATGCATAGATAAGGTGGTAAACAATAACAACAACAACAACAACAACAACAAGCCTTTATCCCACAAAGAAGGGTAGGGTACATGAATCTTTTATCTCCATTGCATCCTATTGAGTCTCATAATTTCATTTAATTTTAACAAATTAAGATTATTGTATACAATATGCCCAAATCTTTTTAAGACTAACTCTATCTTTCTTAACATAAGTCGAATCTAAAACATCTTCTCTCCTAAACGGATCATCAGATGGTCGACGTTTAATGTGAACAAATCATCTAAGACGACTCTCTCTAATATTGTCAAAATAGCTACACCAACCCTATCATGTATATATTCATTTCGCATTTGTTAAGAGGCAAGTCACTCATCAACCTAAGCATTCTCATCTCATCAACACTTAACTTTGTTTTATGCTTCTCTTTTAAAGACCAACATTCAATGCCACAGATCATTGCAGGTCTCAACACCATCTTATAAAATTTTCCTTTCAGTTTAAGCGGTACTTTTCTACCACACAATAGTCTCAATGCATTCCTACACTTCAACCAACCAACTTGAATTCTACTAATAACATCCCCATCTATATCACCATCACTTTGAAAAATAGACACCCAAGATATCTAAAACATTCACACCTTTTAATGATTTGATCGCCCATAGTTACAACTCGGCCACTAGAGCTGTTATTAAAGAAATTATATTCCATGTATTCAATTTTAGATCTACTCAAACGAATGCCTTTAGACTCCAATGTAGACCTCCATAATTTAAGTTTTTCCTGAACTTTTTCTCTAGTCTTTTCCACAAGAAATATATCATCAGCGAAAAGCATACACCAAGGTACATCCTTCTGTAATTGTCCAGTAAGAACATACATAACTAAAGCAAAAAGATATGAGCTTAGAGTCGATCCATAGTGAAATCCAACAAAAATAGAAAAATACTTGGTCAATCCTCCCTTTGTTCGAACGCAAGTAAAAACTCTATTATACGCATCTTTAATGACTTGAATATAAGTCATATAAATATTTTTCTTCTCTAGAAGTCTCCAAAGGACTTCTCTTGAAATCTTATCGTAAGCTATTTTCTAAATCAATAAAAATCATATCTAAATCCTTCTTATTCTCTCTGTACTTCTCTATCAAACCTCTCAATCAATGTATAGCTTCCATAGTAGACATGCCCGACATAAATCCAAATTGATTATGAGATCATAGGTAAGGTGGTATGAATGTAAAAAATGAAGTATAGGTGTTATATATGTAAATAAATAGGATATTAGAGGTATGTATGTAATCTTCCTTTTCTTTATGAAATATATCTAATGCTGAAAATGAGTTGACTTGAATAGGTGCAAAGAACATCCCATATCACATTTCATTAACGCATCAAGATGCTGCTTTTAATGTAGAAGCTGCAGCAGTAACTTATGTAATTATATGTTACCTTAATGTGCTTCTATTGTCAACACTTTGGCAGCAATAATTTTTTACTTAATAATCAAGTCAAATCAAAATTATTAAAGACAATTCATGCAAACAATAATGTATAATGTAAGTTGAAATTAACAACCGGAAAAGATGCAAACTTTAAGAAAAATAACAAGGTTTTCATCGAGGGAATCTTATATTCAACAATCTAGTTTTTTGAGTGATGAAGTGGTTATTTCAAAAGGTTGGGAGAAACACCTCTTTAATATGGTATGGTTGTGTTATAATTTTATGCCCTCATCAAACTATCATGGCTAACAAATTATTTTTATAAGTTTTCAAAATCTTTTTTTACTGTTCAACAAGCACATTTGGATCAAATATATAGCATCAGTGCAATACAAAAAAGTGCTCTCAAACTACTACTACTACTACAAAAGCAACAAGAAGTAGACTTGATCACACTAAGTAGGGTCTACTACATGAATCATTTTTCTCCATTGCATCCCACTAAAATGAATAAAACTATCAAATTATTTTGTCAAAAGTTCTGAAGATAACTTTGAAACTAATAACTCACCGTGATTATAAGACCATTGGATCGAATTAATGGCTTTACTATGACCCTTCAAAGTTAGAGAGAAATTTCCAGAAGTATTGTTTCCATGTGCATAAGATTTACCACGATTCTTTAACAGCGACTTCAAATCACTTGGAAGATCTGCATCAGACAGAGTTCCTACATCTGAAATGAAGCCATAATGAAACAAATAATCAACCAACTATTAATAATAGAGTAAATTGCCAAAATAGTTCATGACTATTTACATGGGTTCATCTTAGTCCCAGAGTTTATAGAAGTGTCAAAATATTCCTCAAACTATTTAAATTAGGGCTGAAATAATCCTCATGGAGGACAAGTAAAGCCCAATCTTAAAATATTTGGGGACTATTTTGTCATAGCACTTCCATAAACACTAGGACTAAAATAACCACATGTAAATAGTCGGGGACTATTTTGACACTTTACTCATTAATAACATATTTGACAACATTAGTTCACGCTCTAGGATAATCATTTATTTGATGTGAAAGAAATTGAGGGTCGTTTGATTTGATAATATCTTCTCAATGATGTCAGGTTATTAACATATATCACTAATGTCAGTCGTTTCATTTAGTGGAAATTTTGAATAACAATTTTGAAAACTATATTTTAAGTTCCATTTTAATTACAATTATATGTCTTTAATCAAAGCTGCTGATATCTCAATGTCTAACTAACAGATGATTGTATTAAGGGGTGGTTTGGTTCAATGATGTACAGAATGTAATGACATAATATTGAAAGAACGACGAGCAATGGTTTTTTTTAATGACAGTTTTATAAAAGACTTTTACAACCTACTTTAAAGCTATTAATTGAGGCTGAATTAAATAAGAATAAAAAGAGAAATCATAGTCACCATCGATATTTCTAGATAACATTAAAATGTTTAAGATAACATTGAAACAAAAGCACTGCATTTAATAAATACCATTGTTATCTGGATAAATGGTCATCTACTAACAATACCATGTTCTTAACATCGACCCAAACAACCTAAATGATATGAAAAAATAAAACTTATAGCCATTTAGATTTTTAAAGTATGGTAAAATCGAACTAAACAGGTGATATTTGACAGATAATTGTTCTATAAATAAAACAAATTGCAAAGTAAAACGCAATCTAGATAATACGAACCCAAACACCACCAAAACCAATAAAATTAACGAAAATAATACTTCGTGATTTCCTCATTGAATCAAAGCATAAATCAATACATCCGAGGCGCTTACTAGAAAGATGAGAAGAACCGGGAGGCGTGATAACCGGAGGAAGGGAATCCGTAGGCATTGAAGTAGCCAAAAAAATTGCTCTCTCCCTTTTCGAGACGTATCTGCCTGCAACCAAAGGAACTTCTCCAGGCTCGCCAGATGACAGAAAGCCTTGCCTGTTCGACTGAGAGAAGGGAACATGGTGTAAGGAACGGCCATCCAACCGCCTTTTCTTAGCAGGAAAGATGGCATGCGGGTATTTTTCTTCTTCATCGTCGTCGGAAGCATTTGCATAAGCTCTGCAGAGGAGATCCATTGCCCTAAAATCTTCCTCGGTTTTTCTCTCGTTTCACCCTCGCCACCAACTGTAATTGTTCGTAAAGCAAGGGAGTCGGTCAACAAATTTTCAGCCATCAAATTTTCACTGAGCGAGTAACGAGTATTTAAATATGGGCTAAAAATTTTAAAAATTAAAATGAGTATCTAAATTTATATATATAAAGTATAATAAATAATTTTATAAAATTAAATAAATTATATAAATAAATGAATAAATTCATGTGTGTGTACATATATATATATATATATATATATATACTTAACAAAATACTTATAGAATAAATAATAAACGAGTTTGTTTGTAAATATAGATGAATGAGTTTGACTATGTTTATGTTAAGTTCATTTAAAATTTTAGTTTTGAAAAGTTATTTAAATTTGTTTATTTATTTATTTGAACGAATATGATCGAGTCTTAGGGTCTGTTTGGGGCAGCTTATAAGTGCGGGCGGCGTTTTCAAAACGTCGTCATACCGTTTGATTCGCGCTTTTCTCCAGCTTATCCGAAACTGCGTTTGGGTTTTTACACTAAACGCAGGCCGCGGGCCGACCCCTGCGGCCGGCCCGCGGGCCGCGTTTCAGGATAAGCAGCTTATCCTAAAACGCACAAGCTGCCCCAAACGGACCCTTAATCGAATCTTGTTCGAGTTGTTTTTTGAGTGCATTTGTTGATTTATAACCATAGTGATAAGAAGGTTTTGCCCTTCTATTGCATAGAGATGATACATGATTGAATTCAATACCTAAAACATATTTTTTTAATTAATTTAAACGACTTAATTTAGATTTGAACACGAACATTAATATATAAATCGAGAAGAACACAAACACACTATTTCCGAGCAATTTCATACACAATCCAAGTTCGAACACAAGTTAATTTCAAACGATTCAAGCATGAGCCAAATCTAAGCTTGCTCAAACTTAGCTCGCTTACAACCCTATTCGTCTATCTCATCTCAGTTAATTCAAGTTGCAGGGTCCAAGTTGGTCAGAATCGAAAATGACCCAATTGTTGTCGATCCTAAATCCTAATTCGTTTGATTTATTAAACGACCTAATTAAATCAAAACAAATAACAATATATGATAAATATTTAGGCCATATACATCTGAAATAGAAATATACATGTGTTTGATGTTGTAATCCACTAATAACATAAATGTTATTACTATTGAACTGTGGGATGCATATCAGTAAGACAATAATCTAATAATTTAGAACCATGCAATAATACAGTTTTGGTGCATACACGAATTATTTTTTAATCCTAGTTGAATCTTAATTGAATAATTTTTTATAATTTATTTAAATTTTATTCAAAGTTTATTTGAACTTAATTCTAATCATTTTTCAAAACTTATTTTAGTGAGTTTTAAATATGATTCAAATAAGCTTCTAATAAAATTCAAGTAGGTTTCAATTATAAATCAATATAGGTTTGAATATTGTCCAAATATGACTCGAATAAAATTTAAACATAATTCAAATAAACTTTGAATGAGGTTCGAGCTTGATTATTTCCAGTATTTAAAAGGTAGTTATAAGATAACAACCATAACGCAATAGATTATTTGATATTTAACATAATGGCATAATATTGATCCATCTTAAAATTACTTATTTTTAGTGCATATTTTATGATTGTTTTATGCATATTTTTAGTGATATTGCACTTTAAATGAAGATATTTTTATATGTTTTTTGTTTC
>NEWO01000016.1:3966963-3977137 GCA_003013225.1 Phalaenopsis aphrodite
ACTTTTCTTTTGTAATGAGTAGAACTCATGTTTAGGATTTTGTGATGCATGTTAGAAGCGGATTTAATTATCAATGTGATGGTTTTTACTTGCACTTTACTTACATTACAATAAAGGTCTGTTGTAGTGTTAAAATTCGTTGTAATTACATTAAGACCCAAGTGGGCTGTGTAATTCTCAATAAAGTAGAATCATATTCATATTCCATGGATGGATAAGTTTATGAGAGTTGAATGCAAATAAATAAGGAAATATACTTTGATGGGCGTAAAATTGGAGATTTTAGGGTGACAGACTAAAATCCCCAATTTGGACCTATTGTTTGAGTACTGAAGCGGAGATGTTAGCCCTCAGGTGAGAGGAATGTGGGAGCTCCGAAGTGAGAGCCGGTATCCTCCCAGCCTAGCCACGAATTCAGTAAACAAGCATAGGATTAGTCAATGTTCTTTATGACTGGACCAAAGGGTAAAGAATATGATTGCTCCTATTTGGCACATATAATATTCAATGCATCTCATTCCTTTACATTATCCAATTCATTATATAAGAATAGTAGTTTTTAATATCTCAAAACTCTCCAAACCAATTCATCCAAAAAGGGTTATCTTTAGAATTAATATTTGCATTTAGTTATAGTTACTATCTTTACATTTAACACTTGCATTTAGGAGTAGTTGTTAGATGAACATCATTTTAATCGACATTCCTAAATAAAAACTAATAGTAGTAGATTAGAATTTGACTAAGGACCTCTTACCTCACTTCCTTGTGGGATCGATAAATGGGACTCCACTAGAGCCCTATATTACTTGAGCGATACGTATACTTGCGTTTGAAATTGTGACTTTACAAAATCATTATAAATATATAAATTTGGGTTCATAAATTCTTGCATATTAAAAGTTGCATCAAGTTTTTGACGTCATTGCCGAGAGTTTAAATCTCCTAGTAGTGGTGTCAAATTCTTATATTTTTAGGTATATAAAAAATCGCTGTCAATTATCTAGGAAAATAGACCAAATTGGAATGTATTTTTCTCAAACACCTAAATTGATTTAAGAAAATTCATTATCACAAATGCTTGATTCTCAGACTTCATTAGAAATTATAAATGCTATTAATAAACCCAATAACCCATATTCCAATAATTATAACCCAGGTTGGAAAAACCATCCAAACTTTAACTAGAATAACAATTCTAGTGGTGGAAGTCAACAATGGGGGAAAAATCAAGTAAACCTATTGGAAAATTGGAACAATCAGGGTAATTTTAACTTTAGACCTACTTATTCTCCTAGATTTAACAGTAATCAACACGATAAGGAGAAGAAGTTGTCTTTAGAAGAAGGGGTGTTACAAATGGGTTATCAATTACATAGTTAGAGTGATACTATAAGAAACATAGAGAATCAACTTGAAAAAAATTGTGAATACACTTAGCAATAGGGCTCAGCGAACACTTCCTAGTAATGTTGAGATCAATCCTAAAGATAAAAGCAAAGAGCAATAGCAGGTTAAAGTTGTTTAACTAAGAGGTGGGAAGGAATTAAAGGTTGGTGTTCAACAAGAAATTGAAGTTGAGGGAAAAGATAAATAAATTTAAAAACCTGAAGAAAGTATTCCTAAGGAAGTGGAAAAACTTATTTCTCCAACTAAGAAGAATGAAGAAAGTCCACCGCCTCCTTTTCTTCAAAGACTTAGACAACAAAAACTTAATCAACAATTTTCAAGATTTTTTTAGATAATTAAAAAGCTTATAATTAATATTCCTTTTGTAGAAGCTCTAAACAATTGCCAAGTTATACAAAATTTATGAAAGAAATTTTACATAAAAAAGAAGTTTGAAGATTATGAGACTATTACACTTAGTGAAGAGTGCAGTGCAATAATTCAGAAAATGTTCCTAAAAAACGTAAAAATCCTGAAAGTTTAACCATACATTTTGCAATTGGAGAAAAATTTTGTGGAAAATACTTATGTGATTTGAGAGCAAGCATTAATCTCATGCCATTATTTATATTTAGAAGACCAAGTTTAAGAGATATTTCTCCCAATATTGTAATCAATTTATCATTATCCTAAAGGGGTTATAGAAGATGTGTTAGTTAAAGTTGATAATTGTTTCTTCCCTGTTGATTTCATTGTGTTGGATATGGAAGAAGATAAAGAAATTTCTATTATTTTAGGGAGACCTTTCCTATCTATTGGACGTGCAATGTTAGATGTGTAAAAAGGAGAATTAACCATGAGAGTTAATAATTAGAATATAAATTTTTATGTACTTAAATCAATGAAATATCCTGATAAAGAAAAAGATGGTAAATGTTACATAATGCATATAATTGACTATATGATTGTTAATCATTCTCAAGAAAGATGTGAAGTCATATCGGATCAAAAAGATGAAGTAACTTTGTTACAAAAAGAATTAGAAATTGAAAAGGATTTTGAAAGTGAATTAAAAGAGAAAAACAATGAGGAGTTAAATTATGTTTATAAAGAATTTGAAATTTTGGATATTGTTGAAAATAGTAAGCCTGTGATACCTTCTATTGAAAAACTTCCTAAACTTGAGATAAAAGTTCTACCTGCTCATTTAAAGTATGCATTTTTGGGGAACTTGTCTACATTTCCTATTATTATATTTTAAAATTTGATTGATGAACAAGATGTAAAGTAATTAGAGACATTGAAAATTCATAAGAAAAACTTTGGATGGACATTAGCTAATATTAAAGGAATCAATCCTTAAATATATATGCATAGAATTTTAGTAGAAGATAATTATAAGCCTAGAATTGATCCTTAAAGAAGATTAAATCCAACAATGAAAGAGGTTGTTAAGAAAAAAATTTTAAAGTGGTTGGATGCTGAAATTATTTATTCAATTTCAAATAGTTCATAGGTTAGTCCTATTCATTGTGTTTTTAAGAAAGGAGGAGTGACTATAATTGTAAATGAAAATAATGAATTAATTCCTTCAAGACAAGTCAAAGGGTGGTGAATCTATATTGATTATAGAAAATTAAATGTATTCACTAGGAAAGATTATTTTTCTCTGCCTTTGCTAGATCAAATGTTGGATAGACTAGCTGGGCAACGTTATTTTTGCTTTCTGGATGGATATTTTGGATACTACCAAATACTAATTGCTCCTGAGGATATTGTAATGTACCTGCAACATTTAAAAGATGTATGTTATCAATTTTTTGTGACTTAATTAAGAAAGGAATTGAAGTTTTTATGGATGATTTCTCAATTTTTGGAACTTCTTTCAATTCATGTTTATATCATTTAACGAGGGTTCTAAAACATTGTGAAGAAATAAATTTTGTTCTTAATTAGGATAAAAGTCAATTTATGGTTACATGAGGAATTATTTTTGGACATAAGATTTCTGAGAAAGACATGGAAATAGATCTAAGAAAAAAATCAAGTCATTGTTAAATTACCACCCCCTACTAATGTTAGAGGAAAAAGAAGTTTTTTGGGACATGTTGGTTTCTATATATGTTATATTAAAGTCTTTTCTAAAATTTCCAAGTTTTTATGTCAACTATTAGAAAAATATGTTAATTTTGATTTTAATCGAGAATGCTTTAATGTTTTTAATTTATTGAAAGAAAAATTAATCACTGCACCTATTATTATTTCACCTGATTGGACAAAACCTTTGGAATTAATGTGTAATGCTAGTGATTATGCTATTGAGGCTATATAAGGGCAAAAATATGATAAAACTTTCAAAGTAATATACTACGCTAGTAAAATTCTTAATGAAGATTAAATTAATTACACTACTACCGAGAAACAATTATTAGCTATAATATATGCTTTTGATAAATTCAGTTCTTATCTTATTGGAACCGAATGTATTGTGTATAATGATCATTCTGTTATAAAGTATTTAATGATGAAGAAAGATGCAAAACTAAGATTAATTAGATGGGTCCTTATGATTCAAGAGTTCGATTTTCAAGTAGTAGGTAGGAAGGGTACTGATAATCAAATAATTAATCATTTGTCATGGCTTGAAAAGAAAAATGATAATTTTAATGATGAAATTAATAAAATTTTTCCTTATGAACAGTTATATGAAATTAATGAATGACAAGTTCCGTGGTATGTTGATATAGTAAACTATTTAGTTAGTAAATTTTTACCCTACAGACTTGATAGCCATCAAACTAAAAATTTCATTCATAATTATAAATATTATTTTTGAGATGACTCTTATTTATGTAAACAGAGTGAGGACTTAATTTTTTGAAGACGTGTACCAATTGAAGAAACCCAAGAAATTATACAAAAGTGTCATAAATCTGATTTTTTGGGACATTTTTGGGTTAATTAAACTGCATTTAAATTTTTACAATCTTGATTTTAATGGCCTACACTATTTAAAGATGTTAATTATTATATAAAAACATGTGACAGATGTCAAAGAGTGGGTAATATTTTGAGAAGAAATGAAATGCCCTTACATTTTACTCTTGAAGTTGAAATTTTTTATGTTTGAGGTCTCAATTTTATGGGACCCTTTATACTATCTTTTGAAAAAAATTATATTTTAATAGCTATGGATTATGTTTTAAAATGGATTGAAGTGATTGTTTTACCTCGGTGTGATGCTAAAAGTGTTACAAAATTTTTAAGGAAAAACTATTTTACAAGATTTGGAATGTCAAGAGTAATCATTACAGTGGGGGAAGTCATTTCAAGAATAGAATAATTGAAGCAGTAACTCAAAATATGGAATCAAACATCAAATTATCACAGTTTATCATCCTCAAACTAGTGGTCTGACAGCAGCATCCAAACGAGAAATTAAAATAATATTAGAAAAAACTGTAAATCATAATAGAAAAGATCGGTCATCTAAACTTGATTCTGCTTTATGGGCTTATAGGACTGCTTACAAAACTCTTAAGGGAATGTCACCATATAGACTCATATTTCAAAAAAAAACTTGTCATTTGCCTAGTTAATTAGAACATAAACTTACTGGAAATAAAGGAGTTTAATTATAATCTGAAGGATGCTAAAGAAAAAAAGGTTATTACAATTAAATGAGCTTGACGAGATGAGAAATGAATATTATGAGAATGCAAGAATTTATAAAGAGAAAATGAAAATGAGGCATGATCAAGAAATTTTGAAAAAGCATTTTGAGCATGAACAGGAAGTTTTATTATACAGTTCAAGATTGAAATTATTTCTAGAAAAAACTGGCCAGGACCATTTATTGTGATAAGAGTTTATCCAAATCAAGTTGTTGATATTGAAGATCCTTAGACTGGAAGGACAATTAAGGTAAATGAACACAATTTAAAGGCTTATATAAATGCAATTAATCTTACATTTGAGGAGATATTAATGTTGGGTTAGCCATATTAAAACATTAGATATATTGGGCTGACGACGTTAAATCAAGCACTTTGTAAGAGGTAATCCATAGTTGTCGGTGTGATTGACTTGATTGTTGATTTTTTTTTGTGATGAGTTTTTTATGTAAGTTAGAGTCTTACAAGATTATGTTCGTACAAAACATTATTATATTAATGGAATTGAAGATTAGAAGAAAGAAATTTGAATTTTGAGGAAGTTGGCCTAGCGCTATAGCGCCACAGTTCGATTAACTCCCTTAGAACTGCCAAATTTTGGTTTTCTTCCCTCTTTTTCTCAATTAATTGCCCCAGGACGGGAAGGAAAGTGTTTCTTTGACTTTTCTTATCATTTTGGTGAGATTTTAGAGTGGAGAAAACAATTTCTAACTTAGGGATCATTGAGAGCAATGACAATGGGAAATTTGAAGATAAAAAGATGGTGCATAAGGATGCTTAGACGTATTTCAACGGATTTCTTACATTGAGTTTGGAGTGACTTATGGACAAACTTGGGAAGATTGAAGGTGTGATCTCTCAATTTCACACCAAACTTGAAAAATTGTTTCACAAATATGAGCATTTGGATTGGCAGTTGAAACTTCAATTCAACAATTAGACTTGTTTTCAAGATTGTGAAGTGACAATGTATAATACGAACAAGTTGATAGATGAGAATTTTGCTTCAGACTTTCTTTGCTCTATTTTCTATCATTCCTATGATCGAAATTATTTGGTGAGTGAACAGGAGAATGACACCTCCAATCACAAGTGAGTCTAAAGTGATTCCGTAGAAAGATAAATGTGTTAGTAAATTATTCTTCTATGTTGTGTGCCGATGTTGTCTTTGTTAAGGCTTTTGAACTTCTAGATATTGTGTTTGTATTGTATTGGCTTTTCTTTAAGATTTTTTTGTGTTGTTTGTGTTAAAATATTATTAATATAAGAAAACCAATTTTGTGTTGTTGTTAAACAAAGACCTTATGTGATGAATTGAGTATTTGAATGTTAGACTTTGGAATGATATCAAACCCAAAAATAGCCATTAAAACTGGAAAATTAAACTTTAAACGTCTTAGATTTTATGTTCTCTATCATGAAGTAAAAAATCATAAAATTTAGGGTGCATTGGAATGATGCTATAACGCCATCCTTGGGGCTATAACGCCGAGTCAGCCTGAGAGCAGAGTTTTCAATGAAATGAACATGTACAAGGAGAAGATCTGAACTCAAGACAACCTATCAACTACTTCTGAAGGGTTCAAGTATGTTGAGATAGAAGACACTAGTGATCAGAAGGGTGGAGAAAGAAATAACACTTAACTAGAAGAAGCACTGGAAGTTCCCCAATCACCTATTACTGAAGTCACGAGATCTAGTAGAATAATACGACTTGTACGCATGTATTCTTCTTCTTTATACTATTTGTTATTAACTGATAGTGGTGAACCATGTTGCTTTGAGAAGACAAATGATGTTAAAGATTCAAGTGAGTGGGAGCATATCATGGATGAAGAAATGTTGTCCTTAGAGTTAAATTAGACTTCGGATTTGACGGTACTACTCGATGGTAAAAGAGCGCTACACAACAGGTGGATTTACATGCTGAAAGAGACGTTAGATGGTAGCAAAAGCTACATGACAAAACTAGTTATGAAGGGTTTCCAACAGAAAGAAGGAGTGTATTATACTTAAATCTTTTCCCCAGTGGTGATTATGACAACTGTCAGGATTGTAGGAAGATCTACAGTTGCAATCGATGGATATAAAATTAACTTTCCTACTTAGAGATCTAACGGAGGAATTGGAAATGGTGCAACCATAGGGTTACATGGTTTAAGGCAAGGAAGGTCGGACCTGTAGATTGAGGAAGAGCATCGATAGCTTGAAGCAGACCCCAATACAGTGGTATAGAAGGTTTGACAAGTTTATGTCAAACAGTGGGTGCTCGAAGTGCCAGGTAGAGCACTGTTGCTTTGTCAAAAAAAATAGTAATTATTATATATTGCTTATTTTATATATGGACGGCCTGCTGATTGCAATGACAGATATGAAAAAAATTAGTGCCAGGTAGAACAATGTTGCTTTGTCAAAAAAAAATAGTAATTATTATATCTTGCTTATTTTATATATGGACGATGTCAAAAAAAATAGTAATTATTATATCTTGCTTATTTTATATATGGACGACCTACTGATTGCAATGACAGATATGAAAAAAATCAGTGACTTATAGAAATAATTATCAAGTATTATCCCTGGTAGAAGATTTTTGTTAAGATGATAATATGTTTATAGTTCTATTTTATTAAGAATAAATTATACATATATTTCCTGATATTGGTTTGATGCTCATGATGATACTATGCTAGGAGGTGCTTCTGCTCGTAATGAGTCAATTTGTTCTTGAGTCGAATTGCATCTAGCACGGCATCAACCTCCCGTGTCTGCGGCCTCAACCATCCATATATAATAATTAGAAGAAATTATAAATTTTATTTAAATAATTATGTTATGTGATAATTCACTTGAAATACCTATTTGAAATTGNGGGCTAACTCGTTTGAAGTTAAGCATGCAAAAATACAACTGGTTCAAAACAAGCAGTTTAGGGGAACACCAAATAGGGATCCAAATTTACATCTTGCAAGTTTTTTAGAATTGTGTGTTGCAGTTAAATATGATGGTGTATCAAAAGATACTGTCAGACTTAGACTTTTTCCTTTTTCATTAAGGGATAAAGCTAAGATGTGGTTAAACTCATTAGCATCTGGATCTATTAGAACTTGGGGAGATTTGACACAAAAATTTCTGACTAAGTATTTTTCACTATAAAAAACTGCTAAACTCAAAAATGATATTTCCTCTTTTACTAAGTATTTAGGGGAGTCAATTTATGAAGCGTGAGAAAGATAAAAAAAACTCCTTAAGAAGTATCCACACCATACTTTACTAGACTGGTTAATTGTTCAAATTTTTTATAATGGGTCAGTTGGATTCTTTAGATCTATCATAGATGCTGCTGGTGGAGGTTCAATAATGTCTAAATTAATTGATGAAGCATATGCTTTAATTAATGAAATGACTACAAATAATTTTCAATGATCTTCTGAAATGGTAAATCATAAGAAAGTAGCCAGTATTCACGATAATAATGTTATTTAAATAGTTGATTCACAAGTTGTTGCATTATTGACCAAAAGAAAATATGTTGAGATTTTCATGCCTATTTTACACTGATTTTGATAATATTGCACTTTAAAGAAGGGTATTTTTGATATTTTATTGCAAATATGATGAATTCTGGACTTTTGGAGAAAAAAAAATGGTGCAAATTGAAGCAAAAACGAGAAAGAAATGAAATTTTGCCCTGTCACATTTCGATAAGTCTTTCGATGCTTAATCTCTTTTACACTTCTTGCATATTTTTGAATGAGATTACACTTTAAAGGAAGGTTGTTTTCATGCTTATTTTGTAGGGATATATGTTAGGAACACAACGCAACTGAAATAGGGCAAAATAGAGCTATAACAGAGCCAATTGGTGGAGCTGCGCAATCTACCTGTCGATGGTGCCAAAACGGTGCCGACGGTGAGATTTACCCGAGAAGACCGAAAAATGACAGAAAAACTCGACAACAGCGCCCTCAAGCCTATCGACGGCGCCCGGGACAGTTATGGGCCGAAATTCAACGTATTTGGACGCTTTTTGAAAGGTTTCTTGTGGCAACTCTTCAAACTTCGTCCTTACACTTTAAAAGAACGAATTTAGGTTAGAAAAAGGGGGATTTTTGTGAGAGGAATATTAGGAAAAGTGTGAAGAAAGTTTAAAATAGAAGTAAAAATGTAGATTTCTACCCTTTTGGAGAGATTGGAGATGAGATTTTGAGAGAATTTGTAAGGAGATGTTCTAGCATTGCATGGATCTACGGTAGACTTTGTGGGAGAGATTTTCTTCTTTCTTTCAAGGGAAAAAGCTAAGTATTGTGTTCTTCATTATCTTATAGTTTTGTAACACTTATCTAGTGGATTTGCTTTGGTTAAATGAAGTTTCCGTTGTGTTTTCTTCGTGCTTTGTGATGGGCTTCTCTTACTCTCTCTTCTTGTTTGGAAATAATGGCATGAGAAGATGATGTCGTTGTTTTCATTTTACTTTTCTTTTATAATGAGTAGAAGTCATGTTTAGGATTTTGTGATGCATGTTAGAAGCGGATTTAATTTTCAATGTGATGGTTTTTACTTGCACTTTATTTACATTACAATAAAGGCCTGTTATAGTGTTAAAATTCGTTGTAATTACATTAAGAACCAAGAGGGCTGTGTAATTCTCAATAAAATAGAACCACATTCAGATTTCATGGATGGATAAGTTTATGAGAGTTGAATGCAAATAAATAAGGAAATATATTTTGATGGGCGTAGAATTGGAGATTTTAGGGTGACAAACTAAAATCCACAATTTGGTCCTATTATTTGAGTACTGAAGCGGAGATGTTAGCCCTCAGGTGAGGGGAATGTAGGAGCTCCGAAGTGAGAGCCGGTATCCTCCCAGCCTAGCCACGAATTCAGTAAACAAGCATAGGATTAGTCAATGTTCTTTATGCCTGGACCAAAAGGTAAACAATATGATTGCTCCTATTTGACACTTATAATATTTAATGCATCTCATTCTTTTACATTATCCAATTCATTATATAAGAATAGTAGTTTTTAATATCTCAAAATTCTCCAAACTAATTCATCCAAAAAGGGTTATCTTTAGAATTAATATTTGCATTTAGTTATAGTTA
>NEWO01000016.1:3998164-4019010 GCA_003013225.1 Phalaenopsis aphrodite
TAATAGAAAAATTGACAGATGAAGTACAAACAACAATCTAATTAATAAATAACCAGAAATACCAATTATATGTAATCAGTTATATAAAAATCGTCTATTAATTTTATCAAAAACTTTCATGATATCAAATTTAACACAATTTTTAAGCACAAATGTTGGAATTAAAACAATAAAGAAACACATTAGCAAGAATTTATCGTGAGCAATGTCTCTATCTTTAATAAAGGTAGCTTGGGTAGGATAAATAATTTTAGGGAGAATCACTTCAAATTTCTTAACCAAAAGAATAACACTGATTTGATAAAAATTATAAGATAAAGAGATAGGTAGATAGTCAGAAAAAATGATTTGACATCAGATCTTTTAGGTATGAGCACAACAAACGAATGTTTAACTATATAGGGAAGCTTAACACTGATAAAAAATAATTAATAACAAAAATATAATCATTATCAACAAAGTCCTAAACATCTTTAAAAACTTTCGAAGCAAAACTATCTGAATCAGGAACTTTATTGAAACTAATAGAAAAAAAAACTTTCTTAATATACTCCACAAAAAACTAAGTAAATAAAAAGTATCATCTTAAAAAAAATAATGCTTAATAAGAAAAAATCCCCAAAAAAATATTTATTATTAACATGAAGGTTAAGCAAATTAAAATAAAAAATAATAACTTCATTAATAATATATATATATATACCTCATTAACCAATTTTTTTTTAATAAAATTAGAAATAAGTCTAATTTTAATTTTCTTTTAAAATTTAATATCTTCCTTACCTTTAGATAATTAAGAACATTCAAGGTCTAATTTCAGTTTAAATGCAATCAAAGTTTCATGAATTTTAACACTGATTAATCACTAAGTATTAAAGTAAACTCATTTGATATGTGACATCTGACGCCACATTATTTATGTTCAAATTGAGTTGTAATCTAGATCTAATATTTGCTCCAGCTCGAAACCCTCGCCTACGGTGCTACGTGCGATATTGGGGTATACCGAGGGTACAAAAGGGTTACATCCACGATATAAATCTTTCGTAACATCCTTATAATTTACATGTAATCTCTTAATATATGATAACAGAAGCATGAAATTTATTTTAAGATACAAATAAATTACAAAAAAAATATTGAAAAATTACAAAAAAAATATTATACCACGAAGCATCTTTTCCCCTGGCCTACGGATGCGGTTCTCCTGGTTTTGACCAAACCCCCCTCTCTGCCCAAAACCCTCGCTTAGCCTTCCCTCTCCAGCTTTCGTGACCGAATCCTCGCGATAACAGACGCGATTAGAGTTACCTGGGAAGGCGAAGACGGGATCTTGGCGTACAGTTACCCGTAACTTCATATCTTTTTTTTTCACGTGAAGCCCCCGTCCTGGCTTTACTAAATCCGCCGATTCACAGGATCCAGTAAATCCGGGATTTACGGCTGAAATACGTGAAATCCTGATTTATCAAATCCACGGCTTTATTTTGTTTGAATTGTTCGGCTGGCAAGGTTTTAGCTTAAATCCTGCTTTAAATCCGTTACCAGAAAGCTCCTAAATCTGCTGAACAACAGCTAACCGAGTTTCATTTTGAACATTCAAACCGTTTGGCAGGATTTATGGTAAATCCTGTGTAAATTGTGTTACCGGACAGCCCCCAAAACAGATCTGCTTCTGATTATCTTCTCAAGATTATTCCTCGGAAGCTTCCTACTGCTAGATAATTGCGATGCTGTATATCGTTGGTCTGGGTCTTGGGGACGAGAGAGACATTACAATTAGAGGTCTCGAAGCTGTTAAAAGCTGCAAGAAAGTTTATATAGAGGCCTACACTTCTCTCCTCTCCTTTGGTCTCTCCACTGATGGTCTCTCCAGAATGGTATGGTTGCATTTTTCGATTTCTGTTAATGATTTATTGGAAATGAACCCATCATGAATATATGCAAGATCAAATATAGGATTTTGTCTTTTGCTCAATATTTTTTTTATTTTGTTGTGGATACTATCTTTTACTATCAAGAAATTGCTTTGAATTTCACTAAATTATTTCAATAATATTTGCTAACATCTCAACTAGATCATGCATGGATATAATTTTAAATTTAAAAATAGTTTTTTGTAATAAACCTTTAATTAGGCAAAAAAAAAAGTTTTTTGTATCATTTTATTTGGGAATGCAACGTTGTCATTGTCAGGTTCTAAACCCCGGATGCAAAAAGTGGAGTGTTGTATTTGGTAGTCGACAACCAACTTAAATTTTTTGTCGAAAAATCATGACAAATGCTTTCAATTGATGCATAATGTTGGCCTATAAAAGAAAAGTATAAAACTAAATTAAGTGTTGCTGAGATGAGAATGCTTAGGTGGATGAATAGCCTTACACTTAAAGACAAAATGCAAAAAAAATATATCCATGAAAGGTTTGGTATATCTCCGGTGACAGAAAAAATTAGAGAGAGTTATCTTAGATGATTTGATCGTATTAAATGTCAACCATCTGATGACCGAGTTAGGAGAGTAGATGTTTTTGATTTGACTTATGTTTGAAGGGTAGAGGGAGACCGAAAAAGACTTGGGCATATTGTATAAAAATAATATTAATCTGTTAGAATTAAATGAAAATATAACACACAATAGGACACAATGGAGAAAGAGGATTCACGTTGCCGATCCCACTTAGTGGGATAAAGACTTGTTGTTGTTGTTATTCTATTTGAGAATACAATGGATGGGGATCTTTCTTGCTGCAAAGTAAATGATACTTTGTAATAAAAAGAAAAATAATATCAAAGATTAGGATATATGTTTCACATTAGGTAAGCAGCTTCTAATAAAACATAAAGGTTTGTTATTGTATTGAAATGCTTTGTAAAGCTTATTTATTCTTGTGACTTTTCTTGCAGTTGATAATTATTGAGTCACAAAAAAGGTGCAATATTTGAACTTAATCTATAATGAACGTTGTACGCCATTGTTTTGCAAAAAATATTTAGACACGATGATTATACTTATTTATATCAAACAAGTTAATAGTAGAAATGAATTATATTTTATTTCACAATCATAACTTAAATCCCATATAAATAAAAAACTGAAGTTTTCAATATTTCTTAACATCTGCTAATATTATCACAATATTTTGCGTTTACACAAATAAATTATTTAGTCATGCCATTTCAAAGTGCTACTTAATTGCAGCTTTTTTCAAAGGATCATTTAATCCTAAATTATTTTTCTTCTAATTTCTTAAGCACATAAAGGTGCACATTATAAGATTAGACCTGATTTGAAATAATTAACCAAGTATGATCAAGTTATGCCCAATATGTTCCAAAACCACACCTAAGACGAGTCAACACCGAAAATGGCATTTTAGTATAATAAAATTGAAAAACCAATGTCTGAGTGTAGTGTTAAATAAGCTAGGGTTTCCACATTACGGGCGGATGTGGGTAAAAAAGTTTGTCCATGAAATTAATATTAGGATAAGACCCTCACAAGTAAATTAATGAAATTAGTTGATATTATGTTTCAAGAAAAATAAACATTTTATGTATTAAAGAAAATAAATGAGTTTGAGAAAATGCTAAGAAAATTGATAGTTTGGGTTTTAAGCTTTGGTATTCAGGTTAGAGTTGCACTAGAAATTGTATAGATGTAATTATAAATACGAGCTTGAAAGATAAGGATGTAAAATTTAATAGAATTGAAGATATAATTATGACCCTTAAGATTGTTGTTGATACTAAGATGTTTAATAGTATAAGTGCTTATGTTGTTCGAGTAGGTTTAGATATAGATTCTAAAGAATATTTTTGGAATGACCTAGAAAGATTAATACAAATGATACCTCTTGAAGAAAAAAATTTTATTGGAGGAGATTTAAATGGACATGTCGGTAGAGTGAGAAATTTTATAAATATTCATGGTGGCTATGGTTTGGAGTGATTAATGAAGAAAGTAGAGACATTAGATTTTGCTTTAGCATGTAATTTTGTTATTGCTAATATTTTATTCAAAAAAAGAGACGTGCATATTATTACTTATAAGAATGAATCTAATAAAGCACAAATTGATTATTTTCTTATGAGAAAAATTGACCGTAGAGGATAAAGATTGTGAGGCAATTCTAAGTGAGAATATAAGTACTCAACATCGATTATTAGTTTTGAATTTTAAGATTAATAGTTGTTAAAAAAAGAATACTAGGATTCATTGCCATAGAATTAGATGGAGACAACTAAAAGACAAATAAAATTATTTTTATGAGTAAATTTCAATATTTCAAGATTTGAGATGTTAATGAAGAAGTAAACTCTATGTGGGATAAAACAACAAAACTATTAAACAAGTGACAAAAGATATACTTGGATAATTAAAAGGAATAGTTTCTATAAATAAAAATAGTTGATGGTAAAATAATAATTTGCAAGTTAAAATAAAATTTAAGAAGTTATGTTATAAAAATTGGTTTAAATGTAAAAGCTTAGAGAACTGAAAAAAATATGAAACAACCCGTAGAGTCTGAGGGAACAATTTGTGATGCTGAAAATTATGCTTTTAATGTCTTTATAATAAATTAGATACTAAAGTGGGTGAAAATTATACGTATAAACTAACCAAATAAAAAGAAAAGAAAAGTAAAGATTTAAGTCAAGTAAGGTGTGTTAAAGAGAAAATCTAAGAGTGTTTTTTTTTAGAAAAAAATATTCAACATAGGTGGGTGAGTTAGTTTGATAAATATTTCTGTTAAGTTTATGAAAATACGATTGACATAGTGATCTTAATATCATTAAATGTTTCATTTTTACTATAGTAAAAAAAAAGTTGATGATACTTTAAAGAAAATCAATGGTAGAAAGTCGGTAGGACCTGATCATATCCTAATTGAAATTCGAAAATATTTAGGAGATTTGAGAGTTTCTTGGCTTACTAAACTCTTTAAATTAATCTAAAAAAAAAAAGGATGCTTGAGGAGTGGATGAAGAGTATTTTGGTCCCCATTTTTAAGAATAAAGGGATGCATGTACAAGATTGTGCACATTATAGAGGAATTAAGTTGATATTTCATACTTTAAAATAATGAGAAAGGGTAATTGAACATAGGCTAAAACATATTACAAAGATTTCTCATAATCAGTTTGGATTTATGCAGGGTAGGTCTATTATGGAAGTTATACATTTATTGAAAAGTTTGATGGAGAAGTACATAGAGAATAAGGAGGATCTACATTTGATTTTTATTGATTTAGAAAAAAAGCTCACAATAAGGTCCCAAGAGATATCCTTGGAGAGTTCTAGAGAAGAAATATGTTAATATGATATATATTCAAGTCTTATGTATACCAGAGTTATTACTTTTGTTCGAACAGGAGGAGGATTGACAAATAAATTTTCTATTTCAGTTGGATTACATCAAGGATCAACTTTAAACCCATATCTTTTTGCTTTAGTTATGGATGCTCTTACTGGACATTTACTGGAGGATTTACCTTAGTGTATGCTTTTTGCTGATGATATCTTTCTTGTAGATAAGACAAGAGAAAGAGCTCAGGAAATACTTGAATTATGGAGGTCTACTTTGGAGTTTAAAGGCCTTCGTTTGAGTAGAACGAAAACTGATTACATAGAATGTAAATTTAATAGTAGTAGCTCTAGTGATAGAGTTGTAACTATGGGTGATCAAATTATTAAAAGGTGTGAACGTTTTAGATATTTCAGTTCTATTGTTCAAATTGATGGTGATATAAATAGGGATATTATTAGTAGAATTCAAGTTGGTTGGTTGAAGTGGAGGAATGCTTCCGGCCTATTGTGTGATAGAAAAGTACCGCTCAGATTGAAAAGAAAATTTTATAAGATGATGGTGAGACCTGCAATGCTCTATGGTGTAGAATATTGTCTTTTAAAAGAGAAGCATAAAGCTAAATTTATTGTTGCCGAGATGAGAATGCTTAGGTGATGAATGACTTTACTCTTAGAGACAAATTGCAAAATGAATATATCCGTGAAAGGGTTGGTGTAGCTCAAGTGGCGGACAAAATTAGAGAGAGTCATCTTAGATGACTGGTCACATTAAACGTTTACCATCTGATGATCTGGTTAGGAGAGTAGATGTTTTAGATTCAACTTGTGTTAAGAATGACAGAGGTAGACCTGCAAGGACTTGGGCATATTGTATAAAAAAATTATTTCAATTTATTAGAATTAAATGACAATATGACACTCAATAGAACGCAATGGAGAAAAATGATTCATGTAGCCGACCTCACTTAATGGGATAAAGGCTTGTTGTTGTTGTACAATTGAAAAACACTTAAGCTTTTGCATTTTCTTATCGGCACTAAATCACTTTATCCATCTTTAATCCTTAGGAATCACAAAGATAACAAAATTTTGTGGTTCCATATGGCAACACTAAACATAGATGAATCAACCACATAGATCCCGACACACTTTGGTTGTTACCACTATGAGCACTTTTGGAAATATTGAGAGATGGAAATGATATCTATAAAATTTAGTTGAAAGATCAAGTGAAATTTGTTTTAAAAAAAATATATAAGTTTTGATAAAAAACGATAGGCTCCACAAAAACTAAATAATAAGATTTTTTAATTTTTTTGTTAAAGAGTTTTTTGCAATATGGCCAGAAAAAATTATTAATTTTAGTACAGTGCAAGATGAGATATTTATTAAGCTTTGAAGAGTTATGAATGATATTGCAGTGTTTTAGTTAGCAAATTTTTTCTGTAGAGTTTTAAAGATTAAATGATTATAGAAATATTTCAATTCCAATATTAAAAAAAAATGTTATTTACGATTATGCTAATTTTCGGGGGAATTTAACTTGTGCCATATAATAAAGTTATTAGAGAGAGAGAAAGTGATGGAGCGTCAGCTCATAAAAAATACATCAATTTGTGAGAACATATTTTGTTTTGTGCTATGAAAATTGACCATTGAGATTTACATAATTATGAGTGATATTGTAGTGATTTAGTGAATAAATGTTTTCAATAAAATTTTAAAGATTAAATAATTGGAAATAAAGTATTTTAATATCAATATTTAAAAACAAGGATAATGTTCAAGATTGTGCTAATTATAAATAGTTCAAAATTTTTTATCATACAATGAAGTTGAGAGTGCGTGAGGAACATAAGCCTAGAAAAATTAGATCAATTTCAGAGAACTAACTTTGCTTTGTGCTAGAAAAATTGATTATGGATTAATAAATTAACAGACAAATATAAATAGTAAATAAATAATTTTCACATGATATTTATATAACTTTAAAAGGCATATGATCAAGTATCATGAGAATTGATTTGATGTTCATTAAGGCGGAATTGTGTTTCAAATTTACATTGTAGTTATGAAAAATATGCATGATGGATTGTAGTAGTTTTTTAAGTAGTTGTAGAGTGATAAAAGAGTTTACAATTTTTTTAGGTTTACATGAAAGATCAACATTTACTGTATATGTTTTTATATTGGTTATAACAATGCTTGTAATGAATTCAAACCACAGTATTGTGAGTGTATGCTTTTTAAAAATAATACTATTCTAATTTATTAGACTTCTATTCAAATATGTGAAAAATTAGAAAAATGAAGAAAATATTTGGAACATACATGACTTAAAATTAGTAGAACATGGAAAGCATATATCATGTTGTTTTAGTGGGTATGATGTCAACAATTATCATTCAATATCATTTGAAGATAACATGATTTATAGGTGAAATATTTTTAAGTCTTTCGAATTAGCTATATAGAAGATTAAAGATAGAATTTTAGTGTTAGAGCTATATGATTAAGATGAAGAAGTACCTCGAAGTTTTATGTGATAAAATAATATCATAGGAGTTTAAAGGTAGCTTTTATACAACTATTATAAACAGGAAATATTATATTAGTTTGAATGTTGGTTTGTGAGAAATTCATAAATATCTAAGCTGAGTGTAGTTATTACAATATTGGAGTATTAATATGCAAAATTCTGTATTAATTATTTTAATTTTCTTTTATTTACTTTTCTTTACTTTTCTTTTTTCCCTTTATTCTATTTTTATCTCTTTTTTTACTAGTAGATCTTGTAATGAGTATTTATACCCCTCTTTATGTTAATAAGAAACACCCTGGCTCTTTTCTAACATGGTATCAGAGCCACGACCCTAACCTAGTTGCTGTCGGGCTCTCCTTGCGGCCTGCTAGGTCTACTTTTATTCGCTGGAACCTCTGTCTCCTAGTTTAGGTTCTTGTCTCTTGCCTCCTAGATCTTCTGCTGGATGCACCGTCTCCGGAGGACAGAAGATCTGACCGCCGAGATGAACCTCTGTCTTATGAGCCATTCAGATCAACCTCCCAACCGGCAGATGCCTCTCCAAACAGGTGATCTGACCGCCAGAACCTTCTTCCTGCCGTTCAGAAGATCTTCCAGCAGGAACCCCTTCCCGAGGACATATATATATCTTCCCTTCAACAGATGAAACCTTACGATGTCTCAGAAATCTAAGATCCCATTTGGCCTAATCGGAGTCACGAAGGACTCCTCCAGCACTGGGTCGTCATCAGAAGTTGTTCTTGATTCCACTGGAGGATCAATTTCAACCTCTGTTCCTTTGCAGACCAGAAGATAGGAAAACAACATGAACTTCTTGATTACAACCCATAAAACTGAACGATATTTTTTTCTCCAATGGTTCCAATTTGTGTCCTTGTTCATCAGAGCACGTGAGAAATTCAATTATTTCTCTGGTGTGATTCGTGAACCTCTAAAGGCTGCTCCAGCGTATGGACCTTGGGAAGTGGAGAATTCCATGATCATGCCGTGACTAATAAATTCCATGTCGACTTCTATTGACCGATCATATATGTTTCTTTCACTAGTATCCTCTAGACGACAGTTCATGATAATTACTTAGATATAGGAAATTTCAACAAAATTTATGAGGTATTGAAGAAAATCTATGAGGCAAAATAAGGATTGAGGACTGTGACCCAATACTACAATGATTTAGTTGCATTAGGGATGAAATGCAACCTGTATTATGACTACATATGGAAATCTGTGGCCAACCTATCTCTCTTCCTCAAAATTGTCGAAAAGGACCACATTTTTCAATTTTTGACAGCATTCAACAAAAATCTTGACGAAATCCGGGGTCTTATTCTTGGCCGAGATCCTCTTTCTTCTACTCTGCTGCCTTCACTAAGTTTCGTCTCGAAAAGAGTCGGAGACTTGTCATGCTTGGTGCTTCCACTTCGTCTGTCAAAGTATCCTCCTTGGTCTTTAATAGTGTTTAACCCCGGGCTAGTCCCCTCACTTGTGATTACAATGAGAAATTCAACCAGACTCGTGATAAATGTTAGAAGCTCTATGGGAAACCTGCATCCAAACCGTTAGCTAAATCTTCCACTGTCAAGGGTCTCGCTGTAGCTACTGAATCCAACACAATACAGTCGGCATCTACTTAGAACAATCTGGAATTCTCCAATTCTCTTAAAAGTCAAATGGAGCATATAATCAAGCTGTTTGGATCCAGTCCGCTCTCTTTAGGCCTGTCGACCTCCTACATTCGTCATGGTATAAATCCTATGACATTGGCATATTTTGTCTCTTTTGGTTCATAGATTATTGATTCAGATGCCACATATCACATGACTGCAAGCTCTCAAGTCTTCTTGACATACTATCCTTGCGTAGAAGAATATACTATTAAAATTTATGATGGGTCCTAAAGTTTCATTAGTGGTAAATGATCTGTTGTTTTAACAAGTTTAACTCTGGAATATGTCTTAAACAACAGATCTAACCCTGGAATATGTTACATGAACCTCTGCTAAAGTGTAACATTTTATCTGTCAGTAAGTTGAGTTATGACATTGATTGCATTGCTCATTTTTCCTCTGATGTTTGTGTCTTTCAGGATCGTCCTTCGGGGAGGTTGATTGGAACTGCTAAGTTGTTTGATGTGTTCTACCTCTTCCAAGAGAAAAGTAGGGAGAACGATGACACTCCACCCAATAGTTACTGTTTATTCAGCCCATTGAATGTTCTATTTTTTTGTTACACTGTCATTTGGGTTAGTCTCCAATATCTAAAACAATTATATCCATTGATGTTTATTAATAAAAATCCTTCTAATTTCAAATGTGAAACTTGTAAGTTAGCTAAACATCATCGTGTTTCTTATCCACCCCACAATTACACACCTTCCGCTTCTTTCTCTCTTATTCACAGTGACTTATGGGGACTCTCTCGCACTTCTAGCTACACCAATAAACGGTGGTTTCTTATTTTAGTTGTAACGATTCTCGGATGACATGTGTTTATATTTCAAAAGATAAATCTGAAGTTGTCGTCACTTTCAAAAACTTCTACACTTTAATTTTGACCAAATTCAAAACTCCTATTCAAGTCCTTCGGACTGATAATAGCCATGATTTTTTTTAACTCTATATTAGGAGAAGTTTTGATAATTAAGGGCATCCTTTATTATAGCTTATGTACATACGCTCCTCAACAAAATGGCGTAGCCGAGAGCAAAAAAATCGTTATTTCCTCGACGTTACTCACTCCATTATGTTTCACTCTATTGTCTCAAAACGTTTCTGGAATGATCTCATTCTTACAACTACTTATCTCATCAATAGAGGTCCCTAAAAAATTCACAATTTTTGTACCCATTTAGCTGTCTTGAGATCGTGCTTTCCTAACAATCGGGTATTCTCCACTTTAGATCCTAACATTTTTGGGTGCATAACCTTTGTTTAGAACACAGTCCTAACTCGAAATAAACTTGATCCAGGTCCATAAAATATGTTTTTCTCGGATACTCTGCCACTCAAAGGGGTATTAGTGATTTGACCTTGCCACAAATAAACTCTATGTCAGTATTGATGTCTTTTTTTAAAAGTGTTTCCTACTTTCCTAACTCGGACTCCAGTGAGGGGGAGCTAAAGTTCTTGAACACTTTTCCTTACCCTTCCTCTGCGGTTATTCCCCCTCGTAACCTACCATCGAGGATCCCTCTGTTTCTTTGGTTCTACCCAAGTCTCCTACCACTAAGGAACCCTTCGTCCCTTTTGGTTCCACTAACACATCCTCCTACTCTCTGTTTCTACACTCGACGCACTTGTTTAAATGCACCTAATTTGGAGCTGGCTAACCCCTTGTTGGACCCTGAATCCCCTTCAGACAACATCCCCAACATTGCTCCTACTCGAAATGAGAAAGTAAGTTCCTCTAGTAAGGTACACAATCAAACATGCTCTCTATACTGTGTCAAACTATGTTTCTTTTCTTAAATTTTCACCAACCTACATAGCATTTGACCAATCTTCAACTTCCATCTACTATTGAGGCTACCTTAGCATACTCAGCCTGGAAAGCTACTGCATGGAGGAGATGAATGTCATTCATCAGTACTATACTTGGGATATTGTTGATCTTCCTTAGGGCAAGAAAACAGTCGGATGCCGAAGGATTTTAGCATCAAGTTTAAATTTGATAGATCCTTTAACGCAAAAAAGCACGGTTGGTTGCCAAAGGATATTCACAGACTTACGAAGTTGATTATAAGGACACATTTGCTTCAATTGCTTCAATTGCTAAATTAAACACTATCCTGGTCCTTTATACCTTGCAATGAATCTGGATTGGCCCTTATTCTAGCTTGATGTTAAGAATGCGTTTCTGAATGACGATCTTACAAAGGAGGTATACATGGCTCTCCCTCCAGGCTTTGACTACACCCCGGGGCAAGTATCTAGGCTGCGAAAATCCCTCTATAGATTGAAGCAAACACCACAGACATGGTTTGGGAAGGCTATGGATTCACTTAGGTTTAATCAGATACCAATCTCTTCTTCTGACATTTCTTTTTTTTCTTTATTCTGTTTTTTTTTTGTTTCCTTACTAGTAAATCCTGTAATGAGTATTTATACCCCTCTTTGCATCAATAAGAAACACCCCGGTTCTATTCTAACAGTAGTAAATGGGAATTTTAAATTAGTAAGGATAAATCAATAAATGATTTTGTTGAAGTTAAGATTGGAGTTGACAAGGTGACTAAAACTAGTATTAAGTGCTTTCAATTTATACAATGAAAGTTATAAAATGCATTTGCTAAATGATCAGATAAAATTAGTTTCAACGATTTTGATTGTAAAAGCGGTTCATCTAAAGTTACATGAATGTAAATTATTTAAAATAATTCATGAAGAATATGTTCAACACCTTAGGATACACTCATGGAACAACTGAAAAATGGGGATTCACAACACTAACCCCAAATAATTGGGATAAGGCTAATGATGATGATGATACAGTACAAGTTACGCATATCTGGCAAAAATGTTTTAACTGAGCCATAATCTTTCACACATATGCAATGAAGAGTCAATGAGTGATAATTCTTCAATGTTGTTGAACGCATTCATTGGGAGACTCCAAAGCAAAAATGGTGAAGTTTTAACGATATTGTAAAAGTACAAAGTCATTGGAAAATCTCCTAAAAGGAGCATGGAATGGAATCGATGTAATAACCTTTATTTTCGATAAAACCGATGGTTGAACCAAGGAAGGTATGGGTGGCCCTAATCTTCCCTTATGCGTGGGATAGATTCACTTGCAACTTTGTATGGTTTTGGTTTTGAAACTTCACCCACTAATCATTTTGTACTTATGTACAGTATTGAGGCTTCACTCCACTGAAATTTACATTAATCCTTTCACCGTTCAACCATTTATGTAATGATAATGCCATCACTTTTTGTGTTAATTATTGCCATCCGATAGTGCTGTTTTTTTTTAACCACTAGGTTTGTTACTCAATATTTATCTTCTAATTGGGAAAATCAGTTACGACCACTTAAAAAAGTTCTCTCGATTCGGTTGTCCAATTTAAAATTTAGGTTAGATGCTTGTTGGAAATTTGTGCCATAACTGTCACATATGTTTCTGATCAGGATGAATGATACTTATTTAATTTTTTAGTATTACTCCTGTTTCAAAGCTTGGTTCTTTAGACTCAACAATCATTGTTTCGTATTTATGCAAAGAATTATTGGCATATCTTCCTAAAATATCGTCCCACATAATCGTAACCCAATTGCAATAGAGTAATGCAAAGTGATTACATGCTTGTAAAGTATATCATGCAACTTGATGCATGATGACTTAAGTTTAGGATTTCCTAATGCAACAAGAATTATGTGATGTATGGAGATCACACAAGGTAACATAGGGAATCACAAATGACTAAACAAACCGGCAATGTTCTTTCTTTAATGTAAACGAATAAATGTAAAAATTTATGACTCGAAATCCAAATGATAATGCAATGATTGAATAAATTCTAAGTGAATTAGAAGAAATTTGTTTAACATAAAATAAATTACCAATTGTAGTTTTGTCACTACAAATAGATCTTCACTTTTGTTAAACTTGAACAAATGAGAGTGGAATCCGAAGAAAGAAATCAAAGTGTTGATTTCCCTTAGAATTAAAGTCTTACCAGTATTGCACTTGAATGATCATATATTCAAATTGCACGCTTGTGATTATAATCTGGAAGAGATTGTATATGATCAATAAATTGCGTGATTAGAACATCAATATATAGGCTCCTCGTCCTAAGAATAGTAGATAGGATTAGCACAGTATCAGCATAGTTTATGTTGAATTTAGATCAATTTTAGCCTTAATTTTAAATCCCACTCAGTACTTTATCATAAATGTCGAATCACACCCCCTTGGGCATAAATGTGAGTATAAAGTAATAAAGTGACGGATTGCATCCGCACAACCCCAACGAAACCAACTAGAGTTGCCGATCTCCAATAACTCACAATTACTACAAGTTCCAAGGAAACGACAGCCTCTTGTAACAAAGAACTGTTAAAATAGTGGACAAGGGAGGTAGTACTGTAACATAACTCATCAGCATTTAATTCCAAAAAAAACTCTGTTAACTTCTTTGGATTTCAGTGCATTACATACATGGGAGTTCCATAAAATAAGAGAAAAGGAGAAAACTCTAATATAAACAAGGATATCAAGGGATCTGAATAGCTACAACTTTGTGAGATATATTAGCGAACAATTTTTTTCTCAATATGTTCAAAAAATAGATTAAGCATTTAAAATGATCAAAATTTTGCCCAAAATGGGCCTTGAATGCCATAAAAAATTGATTATAATGTGTTAATCGTGTAAATAATATATTTTAGGCTAATCCACTCGATGTTACCTGCAGCATGGAATCAAAATGATTTGGAATTTACACTGAAAGAAGGTTGTAAGCTAAGTATTAGATAAATCTTGAAGGGTTGATGTTGGAATTAGAGAATATAGAGATACACTGATTGAGAAGCAGCTCAGCCATTAGGCTTTTATTGAAATAAATTGTTACCAAAAAGCAGACATAGAAGACAAGCAGTGAGTAAATTAACTTTTGGTGTGTATGTATGGTGCAATCAAATTCTAAATAATGGGCTAGGATGTTATGTTGTTGGAGTGCGAGATTTTTTTGTAATTGTAATAATATTGAACAGGAGAATGAACTTTTTCCGCATTATACACACAAATGTTTACTTATTTTATAAATTTCGCATCTTTAAGTTTTATTCTTCATAAATTTATGTTAATATATTCTTTGCATCTTAAAGAAGTAACAAGACCATTGTCATGTTAATAGTCAAACCATTCATTTTTTAAGATTTGTAGCTAAATGATTTACAAATTTTCTAAATTTTTTTGAAAAATTCAGATAAATAATTAATCTCAACAAGGAGTTCTTTATCTTAGGTGATTATTAAAGAAGATCGTTATCGTAAAAAAGAGACATTATCCCCATACAATTGCTGAGGTTTCAAATTCTTTTTTTCATTAAAATCCTTTTTAAAAACACATAATAAAATATTTCAACAACATTAAATTTAATAAACTATAAAATGTTTTAATATTCCATATATGAACGTTTCTAAAATTTCTTTATAACATTCAACTCCGAGCATTTATCACACATGCATTATTGTTAGTATTTGGGATTTTGATGTGATATTCCGTAAACTTTTTTCTTTATTGAGAATTTTATGTTTACAGGATATTTTTATTGAAATCTTAAAGAGCCATATAATGTAATTTCTATTTGTTTGAATTTTTTGTGGGTAGGCAAAGTAAACAATTATAATGCAATTGAATTGTTCAGGGAAAATTTTGAAAGTTCTCCATACATCATGGCATCATTACTTTAATCCCAATTATGTGGTATCAACTTGGGCATGAAATATAATTGGGTTTCGGCTAGCTTGCAATCTTTATAAAAAAGTTCAATATTTGTAGGATGTAAATCTTTAAATGTGTTCTTATGTATTTGATTTCTATTTAGGAAAAGCTGTATGGAAAAACCATCACTATTGCGGACAGAGAAATGGTAGAAGAAAATGTTGATAAAATATTGACAGAAGCTTCTGAATCCGATGTAGCTTTCTTAGTTGTCGGGGATCCCTTCGGGTATATTTTCTTCCCGCTCTTTGTTCACCAAAATAATTAGTTGAATGTTGATGCCATGTACCTCTAGTTGTTTTGTTTGGGGCATTTACAAACAGGCACAATTCTTAAGTACTTACATATCTCACACTTAAACTTTCATATTTACACACATAGCACTCAAATCCTTAATATAACATAAAAAATAACTCTATTACCACTTTTAAAAGTGAAATACATCTTTTCATGCATATGTTTAAAGCATCAATGTGCTATGTATATAAATATGAAAGTTTAAGTGTGAGTGAGGTATGTAAATACATAGAAATGGTGTGCTATGTATGTAAATTTCTGTTCCCCCCCCTAGATATGGTTTACTTACAAGTATTATTATTGGTACTTAGAGCAACAACCCATTCTGACTTGGTTGTCCGTGCGAGGAAGTTGTTGGTGGAAGTCAAAGTGATTCACAATGCGTCAATAATGAATGCGATTGGGGTTTGTGGTTTGCAATTATATCGTTATGGTGAAACGGTATCCATACCTTTCTTTACAGATACATGGAGACCTTACAGCTTCTATGAAAAAATTCAGAGAAATATAGAGCTTGGATTGCATACTCTTTGTTTATTAGGTATGTTGTGCAATTATTTTTTCGAGAAATTTACATACCTAGCACACAATTTTTATGTATTTACATGCCACACGCCTAAACTTTTATATTCACATACAAAGCACTTTGGTTCTTTAAACCCATGCATGATAAGGTGTATTTCACTTTAAAAAGTGATAATAGTTCTATTTTTTATGTGGTATTAAAGATTTGAGCGCTACTACGTGTGGAAATATGAAAGTTTAGGTATAGAATTGTGTGCAATGTATGTAAAAACCCCTTTTTTTTATTTGACATGCAATTGTTGAGTGAGAATTTTATTTCAGAAGTCCACCAATTTTATCCAAGCCGTGCAAGTTATAGAATCTAACATCAAAGCTATTTAGATTTACTAAATCCGATTTTTTTTTTCTGGAAAATTTACATTCGGAGCTCAAAATTCTCACATATTTACATTTCTCACACCTAAACTTTCATATTTACATACAGAGTACTTTCTTTCTTTAAACATATGCTGCGCATTTCACTTTTATAAAATGGTAATTAAGCTAATTTTTTTGTGTTGTATTAATGATTTTAGTGCTATTTGTGTAAATATGAAAGTTTAGGTATGATTTATGTAATTAAACAAGAATTGTGTGCTATATATATATATATATAAATGCCCCTTTTTTTATATTGAAATGCACTGAAAGATATTATTTGAAATTTTATGGTGCTCCTATATTGCAGATATACGTGTAAAGGAACCTTCCATTGAGTCATTATGCAGGTAAATTTCATAATTATCATTCAAATTCTGACAGATTTTGTACCCTATTTGTAGTTATTCATCTATTCAGACTAAAATTTTAGAATTTCAACCTTCTTATGGCCGACTGTTCATTTCCAGAGGAAGAAAGTGTTTTGAACCACCAAGATTCATGACAATCAACACTGCTATTGAACAACTATTGGAAGTAGAAGAAGCCCTTGGAGCATGTGGTATTATTTCTTGGAGTTTTTTCTCTGTTTTCCATACTATTTATGACCTTTGAACCTTATGATAATCGACAATTTTTATTTTTTTGTCATTCATTCTTGCTGTATAATTAATAGTTTGTAGTGAAGATATTTTGTATAATTTAGTTTTTCTGCCATCAGTCACTATCTGATACATTCATTCTTTATGTATAAACCTTTATATCACATACCACACAATTCTTACATATGTACATATTTAACACCTAAACTTTGATATTTACGTATATAATACTTTAGTGTCGTAATCACGTCAAAATAATGTTTTGAAAGATATATTGCATTTTAAAAATGTTAATATTACTGGTATTTGGATGTTATATATAAAAATATCAAAATTTACTGGTTAGAAATGTAAGTTAGATTTGTCTGGCTCGCATGCAAATGTCTAAAAAAACAATAGATATGATTAAACAGATTTGGTGTTGGCATTCCCTGATTTTGCCTTGGTTTTACGTTTGATCGTGCATTTAATGATTAATATTTATGGATTTAAATTGAAAATCTCTTTTACTAATAACATAAAAATTTATGTGATATCATTCATTGTCTGACAGTTTATGGTAAAAATTCAAGATGTGTCGGTCTTGCTCGGGTTGGTAATGAGGATCAAATGATAGTCGCCGGTTCGATGGAAGATCTGCTCAATTTTGATTTTGGAGCACCTCTTCATTGCCTCGTGATCGTCGGCGAGACTCATCCTGTGGAAGAAGAGATGTTGGAGTTCTATTCAATCAAGTAAAAGTTAAGTTCTGAATCTCCATCGCTTTACAATAGCACATATCAGAACTTGTATGGCTCTTTTAATGCATTATATTGGTTCAGGATTGATGTGGCCTGCATTTTCTGCCTGTTGTGTATCACTTAGCATGATTTGTTAGGTTTAACTGTTGTAACTTATTATAATCATCATCATTATTACTATTTTTGCTCCACTAATATAAGTTGAACCCAATTCAAATGTTTATCTCTGGGTGTAGATGTAAATCTGAAAGGCCATGTTCATTGTGAATGCAATTTTTGTGTATTGATATATAGTTTTTTATTTTCTGATTTATTTTAAATGGAGTATTTTGATAGTTATGGACAAGATATTTATTTTATGTCCATGTATATTATGATAGTCTTTTGAATCTCGTATTTAAGCAATATATTTCTACATTATTTTGTTATCATTATATATATTTTAAAAGATTTATAAGAAAGAACTTGAGGTTGTCTTAAGCCATAATGCACAAAGAAGCCTTAATAGGGCCTTGACTTGATATTTAAATATTGAGGCATGCTATGAACTATTCATTACCAATGCAACACATTGTTCTCATTGGGAAATCATTATCTTTTCCCTCAAGTCTATCAAACTTGTAGCAACCATTTTTGTGTACTCAAGATTTATGAATGTTATTTGGAAGATGAAATGGATGAATATTTATTAGTATAATTAGATTAGTTTAATGTTGTGGAGCTTGAATCATTACTCATCTTAAAACTTCTTTTTATGAAGCTGAGTTTATCTCTACATAATGTAGGACTTGTGCTTGAAATCAAAAGAAAGCATGGAATCATATGAAAACTTGAAGTCAAAAGAAAGTTTAAATATATTTATGAAAGTGAATGAAGTTTAGGATATAGCAAGATGTACAATTGAAATATATAATTGAATTTGATTTTGATTCTAAACTTCCATTAGAGGTTGAACATAAAGCTTAAAATGAATCCACTGAATATAATCTTGAATTTAAATGATCTTTTGGAAGAATGAATTTATGTTTTGATGTGAAATTGAATAAATCTTGCATGTTATAGTCTATGATTGAAACGAGGTAATCGTGCATGTTATGTGAAATTGAATAAATCTTGCATGCTATAGTCTATGTTATTGTTAAGGAGAAGACCCATTGATCCCTTCAGTAGATCTATTCCCAAAAATGTTAGAGCGTTTCCTTAACCAAAACCATTATGAGAAATCTAACCATATCAAGGGAGATTCAAATTTCAGCATAGGAGGGTTTTTGGAGCAAGGAAGTACTAGAAGCTTAAGGGGAAGTGTCTTCTTCCTAAACATCATCTTCCTCTTCACTTCTTCTTCAAATTCTTCTTCATTTTCTTCCTCCTTATTCTACTTCATCATTTCCTTGAGAAGAGTGTGAGAGAGCTTTTGGAAGAGCTTCTTAGAGGAAAAACTTTGCCTCTCCTTTGGACGAGGAGAGCTTCATACTCACTTTGGAGAAGGAGAAGGCTAAGCTTCGTTGACATGTGTTAGGTGTTCGAATCAAGCCCAGGGAACACATCATCAACCTTCGCGTAGGTGAAATCTCTAAAGCCTTTGCAATTTATTTCCTAGCAAGCATTTTAGGTCTGATGTTAGAGAGATTAAGCTTAGGATTTTGTGTTAGAGGAGACCGTTAGATTAGGTGGCTTTTTCATTGATTTCCCCATATCAATCCATAAGCGTTCACCTTTAACCCTAGTTCCAAGATCCTAGATGGTCGGAATTGTAGTAATCTCGCAGTTGCTTTGGCAGCTTCACCATTTTGATAGAAGTGGTGAATCCCTCTGAACATAGAGAATGGAGAGGTTCATTCCTTTATTCTCTAGCTTATGAATACCTTTCCACATAAAAGCCTTCATTTTATGAAGATATTTCTTCGTGTGAAGGGGATTTTGTGTTTTAGCCAAGCAATCAGAGGCAGGTTTTTTATTGCTTTGCATAACAAAAGGTTGGTACACCTCCTCATCATTAACCTAGATCCTACGCAAGGTTGATATGACAAGTTTAATTTATAGTCTAGCGTGGTGGGTTTCACCGTTTTCATGTCCTTTAAGAGACTATGCATGTGACATTTTGATTGTGTGATCGCTTTAATTTGATCGGTCGTCCCAACCGATTGATTGATATCTTGGGTCCGATCGATCGTCTCAATCCAATTGCCTGATTACTTTGGTACGATCGGTCGTCCCGACCTGATCGACCGATCACTTGGGTCTGATCGGTCATCTCAGTTTGATCGACGACCCTAGTCTACTTAACGGATCAATTTGATCCAATCAACCATCATAATCCGATCGACCGATCACTCGGGTCCGATCGGCCATCCCGTCCCACTTGACCGATCACTTTGGTCCGATCGATCATCTCAACCAGATCAACCGATCACTTGGGTCTAATCGTCAGTCATGGTCCGATCCACTATTCACTTGGGCCCGATCGACCATCCCGACCAAATGGACCGATCGCCTTGGTTCGATCGGCCGTCCCAGCCCAATCTACTGATCACTTGGGTCTGATCAGGTGCCTCAACCCGATTGAAAACATAAACTTCATTTGATCCTTTGCCCAAAGTTTTTCTATGCTAAATAATTTACCTCAAAAATCTTCTTACATTAGCTTTACAACAAAATATGATCATAAAATCAAATTGATTTTACTTTATCCAAATTTTTTCTTTTCACATTTTCCTTTAAAAGTATTATAACAATTTAGTGAGCTAAAAGGTTTAGCAAGCTAAACAAATTTAAAACAAGACTTCAAATATTAAAAACTAGTAAAAAAAGGTGCGTGTACATTTTGCATGGACATAATTTGTAAAACATAGTATCATTAGCCAAATTATTACTATAATATTTAATGTTAAACTTTTTGCTGCATAAATATTTATAATAAAATACTTGTACAAGAAAATAAAAATAAAATAAAATTCTATTTTTTT
>NEWO01000016.1:4029784-4042571 GCA_003013225.1 Phalaenopsis aphrodite
TCTTTCTCTCACCTTCTCTCTCTCTCTAAACCGAGAGTCACACCAAGAAGAAGAAAATATAACTTTAAACTGTTTGGAGAGTCATTTTCATCCCTGTAATCGTGAGCCACTTTTAAAGCTTCACAGTATCCAGCTTGTTTTGGTAATCCTTAATTTTGTGATTCCATGGAATCATGCTTTAATGACTCATATAAGCTCATTAAGACAAACTATTAAATTCATTGTCTTTTTCTCTATAACAGGAGGGGCGGGAAATTAATCTGATAAAACTTAATTAATTAAGTTTTCCTTAATTCTTCATGTCAATAGAAGACAACTGCTTTAAATAAAGATTGAGAATCATCAAACTATGACAGAGAATAAAATATATAAGGAAAAGAATTGAGAGTAGATAAATTAGAATCAATTTATCAAAAAATTTGTCGTAATAGGAAGTGGACCGGGTCTCCACCTTCCTCAACAATAGGAAGCAGGACATTGGTTGACAAATGCTGGTTAGCAGATGTTGGGTGACTTTGGCTGAAAAATAACTAGTATTGTGAGTTGGTGGATGTCTATGATGGATACCGACAAGTATCGAAAGTTAGACAAGGAAAAATGTCGGGATTTGGTTGTTGATAGTAGTTGGTTGATTGCCAACATGTTGTTCATGGACATCCAATGCCAATGAAGGGCATCATTGATGTTTGAAGGTGTTCGACCTTGTTGGCTTGCAACAAGGGAATTCAGCTACTTGGCATGAAACGGTTGTCAAACATTGGTAGTTAATGAAAATTGGAAATTTGTGGTTGGTGGACATAAAAATTTAGCAAATTTAGATGTTAGTAGGTGGCTTGGCTATTCATCCCCTCTTTATAGAGGTGGGGTTGGGGTGAACATGGTAGGAAAAAAAAATGAATGCCTATGATTTGTGGACGTTAAATGTCTATTTTGGCATAAGTTAAATGGTGGTGAATGTTAGGCATTAAAAAGTATACATTGACAAGTTTGGAGTTGGACTTTTGGCGAATTTTGATCCATGATGAGGTAGAACAGCAATAGTCGGTAGATATTTAGAGAGTTTTGAGCATCGGGGTGGTCATTTGATGGCTTTAGAAGCTATTAAGACTTTCAAATTCTTTATGATTCTTGAGTGGCATAGTTCTTGATATGATAAAATCAATAGAAATTCAATCTATTTCTAGATTTCAAGGGTGATTGTTGGTCATGTTTTAAATTATTTTTGAATATTTTTCTTTCTTATTAGCAACGAATATAGTAGATCTGACCCTCAATTGTTTCAAAAGTGATTAGGTGTTGTTGCCCATGGGCTTGTCTTATTGAGCTACCCACATCATGATTGGGAAAATCGATCGGGCAACCATTGTTGGTGCTTTTGTCGTGGCTGGTGGTAATTGATTCTCCAATAAAGAAACAAAAGGTGTTGCCTAGAAGCCCTTGTCACTAATAGTGCTATGGGTTGACAGATAAAAAATCCCAAAATAAATTGTCTAGAACAAAACTTGGATCAAAGACTGAACTTTATCTTCATTGGAAGATGATGATGAATCGACATAATTTTGGCATGTATTTGTTTGTTCAGATAAGAGCAAACCAATGATGCTAAGGATTTACCAATTATATCTCTGTGTGATTTGCCGTAATTTTGATAAAATGTTGTTATCAAATTTAGGTTCTATAAAAAATGGTGATGGAACTTTTGCGATTTTTATGATGAAATATTCTCCTTCTTGAGGGTAATCCGTCATCATGAAAAACTTGTGAATTTGTTGCTTGTAGAAGTTTTAATGGATTCAAGAAGTTTAAATTTGTAATAATTTCCCAAAACTCTGTCCGCATAGAAGCACACAAAAGTGATGTAAGGGCAAAAGGAGAAGATGCACAATAGTAAGACTTTGACAAGAATTCCAACGTCTAACGACCCCATGAATTTGGCAAACTGATCTGATTCAACATAGTTTTGTTAATTTAGGGGCCAAATGTACTTAAAATGCATGGATTTATATCCATTGGATTCAACTTGTTAAAAATATCTTTATAACTTTAACTTTACTTGAATCACAGCCTAAGTTCCTTCTGAACTAAATTCCAAAGTTCCAAAACTAAATTTTGAGTGAGTTGAATGTGAATAATGTGTAGAATTCATGCTTGATCATGTTGATTTTGCGAGCTATGCCAGAGGTAAAATGCCAAGATGTATTATCTGAGCATTCATTCCAACGAGTTTTTTCTCGCTTATTATTTTGGAAACTAATGTAAAGCTAAACCAAATGGTTAATAACTACTCGCATTTTATGTACAATGGAGAGTTCTACAAGAGCAAGAAAGGTGGTAGAACTCAAACTCAATTCCCGGAGCATTGGGTTTCAGTTTTGGTCAAGTTAAGGTAAGAATTTCATTATTTGATCTAATTAAATCAGTCATGAATCACAATCTAGTGCACCCTCGTGCCTAGTGTCCTAGTTATCTCATAAACTGGGGTCAGATGCCTGACATCTTAGGATCATTTGAAAATTAGGATGATAAATTATCTCTTAAGATGTGCTCCTAAGATCTAGGATGCCTATACTTTAGTTTGAACCTGAGATGTTCTGAAGTGTCTAATTTCAACTAAGTGTCTTTCAACTAACCCTCAAACCTCTTTAGATTAAGCTTAACTCACCATCAGACTCCTAAAACCTAAGGGGTAAACCTATAGCTTTGGCAAAAGAGTTGTGAAGTGTGATTCAAATCTAATTAGAATAATTTGATGTTGGTTTATTCCAAACTTAAAAGACCTAAGTGCAGGTCTACTAATCTTTCTAATATATGTCCTTAATTGTTATCTAAACTCTCACTTTCTTCCAACCCCTAAATATTCTTTCAATTTACAGTTTTATCTTTCATATGCAAAAAAGAACGGTGGATGACTCACTATTCTATCCCCCCTTTAGATTTTATCACATCGAAAATCCAAATCTTATTTTTAGATTTTCTCTCCCTTTTCTCTTTCCCTTAAGACTGTAAATCATTTCTAAATATAATTAAATCGGAAATTCCCATTTTTAACTTGACCGTTAAAAAAAAATAAAAATAAAACAAACGAAAATGAGACCGATTCATTTTAAAACCGAGCCAAATCAGTGAAGTTTAAAATAAAATCATGAATGTATCAGTCTAAAAGGATTAAATTCGTCAAAAAGAAAAATAATCGGATCAATTCCGAGAAGGATATCCTTTCCAAGTGACAATTTTATGGATTTCCAAACCCTTTTATAAATCAAATTTGATATTAATCCCAAAATGAAGCTTCAAGAGCCTTGAATCAATCTTAGAAAGATATCATTTTCTCATTTTTTTATCAACGCGTGACATTTTCATGAATTTCTAAACCTCTTCATAAATCAAATTTACATCAACCCTATATTTTCTCCAAATGAAAGCCCTTTTACATTTCATAAAAGAAGAGACACTAATTAATAAAAGAAGTAATTCCCTGGTCTTCTAGAAAAAACATACCTCTGTCAAAAATAATTTAATCACATCATTCATCAAAAGTTTATAATGAGATATAAATCCAACACGGTGAAAAAAGAGAAATTTTTTTAGCCTTTATCAAGCTCCAAAGAGCCAAAATCGAGCCTCAACAAGTGGGAAAACACGTAGCAATAATAAGGAATGAACATAAAGCCTCAAATCAATATTCCACCTATCATGCATTTTAAATTTTCGCAAATAGGCCAACCAATGTTCTCAGATTTTTGCAAAGATAACACCCATATGTTTCAGATTTTTGCAAATAAGCCCCGCAAATATTTCAGATTTTTGCAAATATAACACTCAAATGTTTCAGATTTTTGCAAATATAACACTCAAATAATTCAGGTTTTGCAAATGAGCCCCACAAATNATGGAGAGTTCTACAAGAGCAAGAAAGGTGGTAGAACAAAGGGCAATTTAGTTGGTTATATGTTAATTAATGTCTTGTTTGAATGCTTGAAGCCATCTAGCTTGTAGAATGCATTTAACTAAGAATTGATATTATCTATGTCTATTAACTATTCCTTTTTTTTTAAGGCATTCCTTCTGATAATAGCCAAAACATCTCTATTGTTGTAGTTTTTGATCATTTTTTGCTTTACTGAAATGGTTATTGATTCTAACTTCTTGTACATTCTCAGTAAAACTCGCTCCATATCAAACATTTTTTAGCACTAGATTAATGATGACAACTTACCTTAATTATCTTTCAATTCTCTTAAAATGATTATGCAACTTGCATAAACATGGTGATAGTTTGAGGACAAGAAGATTCCTATGAATTGAATGTTTCTACATGAGAAAAAATCGAGTTTTTAAATTTGTATTTATAAATATGCAAGGGACAAATATTTAAGACTAGTTTCAGTAACTTTTTATTCCAAAAAATAAAAAAAGTGGTTTAAAGTTGAGGTACGTGGGATTTTTGAAAGGATTAAGGGAGGTGGTGGATGTAAATGCCATGGTTTATAGTCATCATAATCACAAGATGTGTGACTTGAATGATAAAATTTATAAGCTGAATGTTTCTTTTTGTTATAGTAGTTTTCTCCTTTGTTTTAGAAAATATTTTTTAATTTTCCTTTGAATAATTTCTATGTTGTTTCTATGAGAATAGGTTGTTGTACCCTCTCATTTTATAGAATTCTATGTTATGCGGTGTCCCATTTGATCGAGCTTTTGATTCTATATTCAACTATTTGCATTAAAGCATTAGTCACATGATTTTTCGATCCATTATATATTTACTCTTTGCAAGTTTATTTGTTTATGATATTCTATTTATAATATGCATTGGCTTCTTATGATATTCTTTATTATAAAATTTCGAGTTCTTCTCTGCTTTTGACTTCTTCTGATATGCAAATTATAAGATATTGTATTGTTTTAAATGCTACTTTTGTATCTGGATCGTAGTCGTCATTTGAGGTCTCTGAGTCATAGCACATAGCGCATCATAAAGAAATACTTATGATGATGATGACAATTTTTTGGTTCACTAGTTTAATTGCTTGTGACAATATTAAACTTGTAGAACAATCATAATTATATTTTAAATTTTAAGTGATTGAAGTATTGAGTATTCAAATTTAAATATTATTAATGCTATTTTTTTATCATGCCATTTTATTTTCTAATTTAATTAAATGTTTGTGTTTTGCGGATATTAAATTTCTATTCTTTGGCATTCATTGAATTTTTGTTGTTGGTAGAAGTTAAAATGGTGGTAAACTTCGCACATTGGAATGTATTTTTTGACAAGTTGGGAATTTGACTTTGACAGATTTTGATCCTTGACGAAGTAGGTCATGCACGATACGCTATGACTCTGCTGAGACTTTTGTGCTATGATGTGCTATTCGCCATTAACAAGTATGAAAACTATTGTTCTTTGAAATACATGAAGGTCCTAAAAAGTGCTTTTTAGTTTTAGATATATATTAGGCTTATCATTGAAAAAGAAATGAGGCCTCAAAGTCATTTTGTCACTTGAGAATGGTTTTTGATGCATGATTGCTTTAGGGTACTTTTGGGGAAGCTTGTGCTCATCCAGATAAGCCGCTTATCTGGAAATGTAGACCACGGGTTCCGCGTTTAGTGTAAAAAATCATCTGTGTTTTAGGATAAGCTGCTCAAACGCAGTTTTTAAATGGTGAGGCGGTGTTTTCAAAACACCACCGCAGCGGATAAGCTGCCCCAAATAGAGCCTTAGTGCAAGATATATACAATTATGCACACAAGGTTATTCATAGTTCACAGGCTTGAACATATACTGAACCTGATAATAATCGTGTCAAATTAGATTTGACTGTGTTATTTGGGTCAACTTGAACCCGACCTCAATCATAATTAGAAATCTATTTTAACTAATGATCAGGTTAACCCAAATTTTTTAAGTTGAGTTTGGGTGGTTTCCTAGGCTGGCAATTTTTTGAGTCCCTAGATTAAATTGAAAAATAAATTGTAGAAAGATGAAATGTAAAAGTAGATATAAAAATCTGGAGGTAAATCTGTTAAAATTATTTGTTTGTTAAAAATATTGTATTCATGTCACTCATTATGGTGCTAGTGAAATATTTCTTAATGTAGTCATAAACGTAGGCAAATTTCATCAATTCACACAAGTTTTTTTGCTTTTTTTTATATGTTTATTTATAGACTATATTACTTTCTTTGATTTATTCATTCTCATATTATAAAATTTGACCATTGCGCAAAGATTCAGAGGAAGATAGGAGAATTCGGGATAAAGTTGAAGTTGCGCACTGAACATAAAAAGTATAAAAACTAATCATATTTTCCATGCAATCACTCATCTAGATATCATGGTTTAGGGTTTAGGGTATTTAGTTTATTTGTTAGCACCCACCCAATTGTTGTCTGTTGCATGGACGACATAACATTGCCTATAGGACGTGGTATTTGCCTGTTCTCTCCATTATCGATTTTTAATATATGTTGCTTTTTTTTCTTCCATATGTTATTTAGCCCTAACATTTAAGCTTTCCCTTAACATGGCTTTCTTCTCTCTTGAATTCTGAGTCATTCTTCCCTGAGAAGTATTAACCATTTAGATGAATAATTTTTGAAGGCTCTTTAGCTTCAGGTGGTATTTGCACCAAACCCCCTGCTTTTGGGTTATTCAGTATATCCCACAGTTCAGAACTTTTGGTATCCCAGTAGTTCTTGAAATATCAAATTTCTTTTCTATCTTTTATATATATCTATATCGCTTAGTCCTAAGCAATAAAAACTCTGCCTTAAATATATAGGCACATGAAAGCATTCAGTTTATGTATTTTAACTCATCTTGTCTGATCCACATTCATAGTTCCATTGTCCACGTCGAGATGGAATATTTTGGGCTTCGCTTTAGACCAAACCCATATTTCTTAAGAACAACTTCAGCTTAGAAATTTGGGCTTTTTATCTTTAAGTCAAATATGAAAAAAAGTTCCATGGACTCGTTCAAGTCGACCAACTTGAAGCCATTTTGTCGAGTCAAGCAGCTGTAAAACTATATCTTACATATTCAGAATAAAGGACTTTATGGCAACCACAAATATGGGCTAGAAATTACATATATCTTGTGTTTTTTTCGTTGGATTCTCAAAATAGAATATATTATGCTGCTTGATTTTGTCTCTTTTCATGGACTGTGATGTTTAGGATTAAATTTCCATTCACGCCACTTTTAGCTTATCATGTTTTTGACAGATCTTTCATTTGAAAAATGCTTGAAGGACATATCTAGGAAAACTGCTGGTGGCTTCAAACTGATATCAAGCCGTCCTCTAATGGGAGCACTTCACTCACTGGAGAAAACATATCTTTGTGCTCCAAATGAACTATCTGTCTGCTATACGCTACCTATGGACAGAGATATAGAACTGAATATGATGTAAGAACTTAACCTTTTCTACTTAGCTCTTTGCCAACAAGCCATTTCCATGCAAAATTTAACTATTGATCGCAAAATAGGAAACTTTATTGCGGCTAACATGATTCCTTGATAAACAAGAAGGGGGAGTTTTATGGTATTGTCATGGATGATCGATAACAAGGGATTTTGGTTTTATGTTTTCAGTTGGAGGGGATAAAAGAATAACTTGACTATGAAGCAATGCAACACGCAATTCTTACGTTTTTACATATCTCACACCTAAACTTTCATAATTACATGAATAGCTGATGTGAGACATGATAGGAACCTGAAACTTGGAGGGGGACGCGAGTGAAGAAAGCTAGTGCGGGATTCCGCCGTGCAGGATTTTACCATGCATGTGATCCCCCCTACAAATTACAATCTCGTGATTCACACAATCATGCAAACGCGATGGACAAGATTCCATCCTATTCTGTGCCAAAAAGAAGATTACTTGACTAGTGTTGCTGTCGGTCCTTGCGGGGCCTAAAATTCTTATATTCTTGAATTATAATTAGGATTTTTTATCCGTTAAGGATTATTATGATTTACAGACTTTTGGTGATTGTTATTGTTTTGGATAAAGTTTTTCTATGTTTTATGCTCTTCAAAGTGCTGTATTTTTTTCTTTTGGAGGTGTTGTGTTTATAGTTTGTTGGGGAATAGGTGGTGGATCCCCGACTATCGTAACTCATCGTTTCAGAGCCCTCTTTATTTTTATCCCTATCTAAACACTGTCAACCTCGTATATTTTCTTTCCCTTGCTATTCCACAACTTTCCTAATGTTTTTTTATATTTTATTATACTTTCTAGGTGCCTAGAACAACATCATATGGAATCATAGCTCGACAAATCTTAAATTTTTAGGTATTTGTCTTTTCTGCCCCAAATAAAAATTCACAAAATAAAAGAAGAAAAAAATATTCTATTATACCCTCTATTCATTCCTATCACAATTTCTAACCCTAAGCCCTAAATTTTCAAAATCAAACATTCTTTTTCCCTCTAAAAATCCGTCTCGATACCTACCATAAAAACCTTAAACTTCGATCAATATTTTATCTTTCATCCTACACCCATCAAAATCGTAATCGGAAGAAAAGGACACAATGCCGCATAAGAAAAATTCACAGAGGTGTCCATGAAATTACTATCAAGGATATGCGACGATAAATTTTTCTACTGTTACAGAGGTTGCAACCTTTGAGAGAAGAAAATCAGGTGAGGTGATCCATAGCTACAAGGTTGACTTGCCATATCGAGAGAAGTGAATCCCTTCCACCAGGCAATTTCCAATGACGAAGAACCACTATCCCGATAATTCGGCATGAAGTATCAAAGAAGAATCCAGGATCTTGGATAAAGGTAGATTTATCAGATTTTGAAGATCATATAAATTTTAGATGTGTTCATTACAAGTGCATTCGGGGTGGATTTGCGGTGCCAAACCACACATTTTTCAATTTGAAAAAACTGTATTTTGTCTATTTTCTCAAAAATATTCAACTGAAAGCTGCGTTTTGCAACCAAACCTAGCTAAGCGCGGTGACTGCTAGCAAGCTACAGTTTGACTTCTGAAAAATTTTTTTGTAGTAGCCACCGCAACTTTTTGAACAACTCCTACAATAGCTTCACAATTACTTATTCAAATAGTTACAACTGCCCCAAACCGACCATAAATGACTTCAAATAGTGGAGCAAATTTTTTAGTGCAAATATGTCCCAAGAATAAAAGAGTTAAATTGATAGTCATCAAACTCATGCAAAATATTTCTTTGTGGTGGGAGAACTTGAAGATACGTTGACAACGAGAAGTGTAAAATCACAACTTCGTACAAGATAAAACATTAGATTAAGGCAGTGCATCTCCTGGCTTGAACCAGATGAAGCTCTTGAGGGTTGAACCGGTTTAGCTGGGAGGGAGATTGGGCCGATCAACCCTAGGGAATAGGGTTGCCGCCCAGATAGAAGTGCCACCACCCTTCCCTTTCACGGTTGTCTAACAATATTTATATATTGTTTTCTATGTTTGGAGTTGTTTTTCTCATGTTTTATGTTAGGACAGTCGTCGACGTCTCCAGTTTTCTCTCCCAGAACTGTATCTGACATCGAGAAGATGCTCTAGCTGTAACTCAGTCTGAAGTTGTGTTTATCTACCATTCCTAACATCCTCAACTTTCATCCTAATCGTCTGACCTGCTGCCGCGCCCCTGCCAGGATTGCTCTGTCGACATTTGTGTTGTTTCCCAGCCGTCAATATCTTTTCCTGCAGATTCCCTGCTTCCCTAACCTTCATCCTAGCCGCCTGACATGCTGCCACCCCTTGTCAGAATTGCTTTGCTGGCATTCGTGCTGTTTTCCTGCTACCAATCCCTTGTCCTAGTTACAACCTTACTTATAACGTTATGTCGTGCAAGTATCTGCCAAGATATCATAAGCACGATATGTTCTTGAGACTTTATCACTTACAACAACAAGAGTTCTGGGTAGATGACTACATTGTTGAGTTAGAGCAGCTTATGTTGAAGTGTGGGCTAGTAGAGCCCGATGAGAACACACTTGATCGATATATGAGAGGATTGAGACCATCCATTGGCAACGTGGTATAGTTATAGCCCAATTGAACATTATAGGATATTCAAACACTAGCTTCAAAGGTGGAGAAACATCACTAGGGTGTCTGCCACATCTTATAGGTAGAGTTCAACTCCATTATCAAGCGATAAGAGTACAATCGACGACATCTAAGCCAACCAACAATCCCAAATCCGTCATTGCAAAGAAACACCTCAAATGGCATAACTTTGAACGCAAAATGAAGCTTCAAGAGGAAAGTCCGACACCTGTTTGAGGAAAGTCCGACACCTGTTCTCTGCAATGACGGAAAGTACAACATATAATCCCAAGAGGAAAGTCCGACACCTGTTCTCTGCTGTTCTCTCGTACACATCAGTCAAGGCTTTCGGTGCCCAAGATCTTCGACATAGAGGAGGAGAGGTGCTGCGATTTTCCCCTCTCATGCAGCCTGTAGGTTAGAGCTGAGAGCTTGGGGAGGAAGAAAAGTTTGTGGGTGTCTTGTCGTGCGAGTCACAGAGAAAGGAGGCGACAACCCTGTTGTGTGACTTGCAGAGGAGGTGGGTTCTACATGGCGTGCGACTCGCGGAGGAAGGAGTTTCCCCGATTCGTATATTTGAGGATAATGCACAGTCTTATTATAAGGTAAGATTAGCTATTAACTTTAATCGATTTAAAATTTACATTTTGAAATTTCAACTATTTATTAATTATTAGGATTATGAATGTAAATCTTAATGAATTTAATTAATTTTCAGAAACCCTAATGATAATTCTTACAAATTTTAGGGTTTTTGTTTAATGAAGAGGCTAAGATAGAGGAAGCAGAAGGGAAATTTCAGATACAAATACTTATTTTAATTATTACATGGTATTGGCCTATTTTATTAATATTAAATGATGTTTACAAAAATTTTAAGAATGTTAACTAATTAGATATTTGCAAAGGTAATTTAATTTAATTATGATATATAATTGTAATTAGTAAAATAATTTAATAGAATAATTAATATTTAAAAAATGTATTAATTAAGTACTCTTATTGAATGCTAGTCAGCAATTCAATTAGATGAATTAATTCACGAGATTGTTTAAGTATCAAATATATGACTATGACGCTTCTGTTACAAATAATATTACTTCACATGGGCAGGATGATCATCTTTTCAGAAATAGCTGTCATCCAATTGTTTTCAAACTGTAAAAAACAAACAAGCAGTTGTCGGCCGTTTTATTTTCCAACTTCGTAGTTTGAAAAAGTGACGATTTTGTGCTTTCGAAAATAATTTAAATATAAATATAACTTTTTGAAAGAAGTAACATTTTAGTTTTTAAAATAAGTGAGACCGAACGAGTCTCACATTTTAAATAGTTTAGATGATTTAATACAATACTACAAGCAATGCATTTATCCCGAAGAATAAATATATCACTTGTAATAGGGATTCAATCATCTAGACTAATTAATTTGTGACATCCGTTTGGTCCGCGAAATATTTTTATAAAAAAAAAAGCCAACAAGTTCCCTTATCTAACACGAGGATTAGATAAAGTTTATTTTATCTGGGTTCCTGGTTCCCTATAGAGGCAAGCCCCTACAGTTAATTATATCTTAAATGACTGGGAGTCATTTAAGAAAACTCTCGATTAAGATCAGGTGATTTTGTTTTCAAGATTTCAAAGTTTAGGTTTTCACGATTGGACATGTGAAAATCAAATGGGAATGACTCAAAATATGAACAATTATTTAAGAAATCCAAATGGAAGAAAAATAGAGGATGTCACAGATCTGAGAAAAATCCAGGTGAACTTCCAACTATCCTAATATTCGGCTTTATGTCTTTGAAGTGATAATTATTTGATATTTCAATCCTGCAAATTATTTAGGATTTATGACTTATGTTTGCACAACGTCAGACTGTGCAAATAACCTAAAAGACAGGAGGATTTACATCGTACCGTACGGTAACCTCGGAATCCTAAAACGTTAGGACTTATAATTACACAACAGAGTTGTGCAAAAAGCCTAAAGAAAAGATCCTATGGGTTGTTATTTAAACTAAGGAAGATGTATAGAGTTGTGAAAATGTTTTGCTGCTGCAGATTCATCTTGAAGTTATCCCTCGTCGCGCTGCCCACGATGTTTGCTCCAAACTCTTCGTAGTAGCACCTCCTGGTTTAGTTTTAGTTTTGAACATGCTCCTAACTACTAGACTATCCTAAACTAAGACATTGTGTATCAAAGTAACTAAGCATGCACTGTGAAAGAAAAGTAACAATGCACTGTATAATAAAGAGAAAAAACGATATAACATGCTTAAAAAAAACATAACATGCTAGGAAAGCAATGTAACAGACTATGAAAACAATGTAACATGCTTTTAAAATAAAATGCTATAACGTAAATTAAACCTGTACACCTGAGAAGTTCATTGCTCCTTTAAATTTAGCTATTAAATGCTGTGTAAAGAGGGAAGTATGACAGGTAAATCGCAGGGAAAAGATAAACAAATAAAATGAAATACCATACCACATATAAAGAACCAAGAATAAGAAATTTATATGTGATATTGGAATGTCCCCAATTGCCAGGAGGATTTGAATATAGGACAGACTCAAATCCCGGAGCATTGAGTTTCAGTTTTGGTCAAGTTAAGGTAAGAATTTCATTATTTGATTTAATTAAATCAGTCACGAGTCACAATCTAGTGCAACCTCGTGCCTAGTGTCCCACCTATCTTCTAATCTGAGGCTAGATGTTTGGATTT
>NEWO01000016.1:4054339-4073231 GCA_003013225.1 Phalaenopsis aphrodite
TATATATATATATATATATATATATATATATATATATATATATATATATATATATATATTCTGTAGATACTTTTTATAGTCCGCATATGTGTACAGGTCTTATGGGTGCTTTTGTGTATTTGTGGATATGTAAGGTGTACCATATGCTTGCGGCTTTCTAGTTCCTTCCAATGCGGTGTCATTAAGAGGGAATCAATGTGTATTTATGTATTTGTACATACGCATGTCAGTGCAGCTGTGTTGAATACATAGTGTAGGAAGATTTACATACATACCCCTCAATTCTTATGTATTTATGCATCTAACACCCAAACTTCAATTCTTACATATATGACTCATTGTCTATGCATGACAAGGCGTTATTTTTTTTAAAGTTGATGGTTTTGATGTGATATGAAAAATTTGGATAGTATGAATGTAAAAAGCAAAATATAGGTATTAAATATGAAATACATAAGAATTGGCTTATATGTATGTAAATTCGTTTGTTTATGGTGTTTGCACCACACCTTTCTGTTGACATTTCAGCAGACATTTTGATCTCAATCTTTTGCAGTTTAAATAAATTAACTTAAGAACTTATATTTTCTTATTCCCTATCATCTTTTGCAAAAATGTTGCAGCCAGAGGTTGGACGATTGTGTTGATCTGGACGATTTTAAAATCTCCAATGAGCATGACATTGATACCACAGGTTTAGTCTGTAAGTCTTACCGATGCTTCACTGAAATTGCTACTGCATATTATTTGGATTTGCTAAACTTTCTTTTTAGCAGATGATCATTTTTATATATAAGCACGCTTTACTCTATTTCCATTCCGTGAGACTTGATTCATGTATTGTTGAACTTTTTCTGAGGATATTATGTCCAACTCCCAGCTCAAAAATGCTGACCTGAGCAGTTATCACTAATTGATACACAGAACGCATCTTCTCATTCTGCAAAAATGATGCATCAACTTTTTATGCTTTACTGATTGTCGTAATTTGATTTACAAACTACTATCTGTTAAGTCTGATTCATAAATTGGATGTTGCGCAGGAGTTTTTTTTCCTGGACAGTTCTCTCGAAAACAAATAGTGGGACTTGAAATAGCGGGACTTGAGAGCCGGGCCGCCAAAAAAAGTCCCGTTTTCCTTTGTTATTATTTCTTTCCTATTATTCTTTGTTCCTTTCTAGCACTTCCTTATATATATGTGTATTAGGGTTTGGATTAGTAGGTTTTGGTGAGTTCTATTTTATATTTCTGTCTGGACAGCCGCTGGCGTCCATTTTCCCCTTTGAGAGCTGTATTCAAGGGATTGGATGTATCTTTCTCTCGAGGTGGTGATTATTTCCCTCTATCTCTTTCTGCATCTCCCACATCACTCCCTGCCGCTGCACCTCGCTGCAGCCGCCTGTAACAACATCCCAATTGCTATTTTCTGCTGTTCCAGCCGCCTTCATCACCTCTCCTCCCTGTCCTTGCTGCCCTTGCTGTCCCAGCCCTCCATCTTCTATGCCACAAGACACAATGTCTTCTCTTTTCTGTTTTGCTGCTGCCAGCAGTCCGAAACAACATGCTGCTGTTTGGACTGTCGCCCTGTGCTGTCCTGCTGTTCCAATTGGTCATAACCTTTGCCACCCCTTATCCATAGTCCGTAAACCCATTTCCTACCTCGCTGCCACCTATCCGAGCTCCCTAACCGTCACCGTCACCCAAGATCCGCCCTCACGCGAGTTTTGTGTTGTGTTTGCTGCATTTTTCTTTCAAGTGTGTTGATTGCTTACAGTAATAATATTTGCTTTTCTTAATATGATTTGGGTTAACTCTAGTATCAAATATGCTTTTTTTATGCGAGTTTTTTCTGCTCAACATTTAAGTACATGGGTATTTATATTACTGATTAGCTAAGGCAAACACATACGAAGCACACATATACTAAAGTGTTACTTGCACACCTGTCTATGCATTTTCTAAAAGATGAGGATTTTACCCTTGTTTATGAAACTCTTACTAATCCGGGAGCTTAATTGCTTCCCTAAGATTATTCAGAATTGCGAAACGATTGAATTTCACGATCTTCGCAAGACTCTTATCAGAAATCACGGTCCCCATGTTCCTGGATTCCTGATTTCTGATTCTAGCCTCTTTTTTTCTTTTCTTTTTACTTCTCTAGATTTCTTTTCTATTTTCTTATTTCTAATTAGGGTATTTTCTATTAAGAGATTATTTATATGTTTTATTTTCTATTTTGAGGACTTAGCTTTGTTTTTGGTGTTTTGAGAGATTTTATTCTTTGATTTGTGATCTACAAAATACTATATTTTTTTTTGCAAGCGGTGTGTCTGTATCTTGCTCAAGAATAAGCGTATCTCACCGTCTTCCTTGTTTGAGCCCCCATTTTCAGTTGGGACAATTGCTGAACTTGCCAGATCAGCTGTCCTACAACAGATTTTGTTGCTTATTTGTCACACCCAAATGACCCTCCATTAAGTGTCGGCTGCGGTGCGATAAAGACGAACAATTCGGTAAGTAAGACCAAATTCTTACCAACACGGTTTTTAACTTGCAAAATTATGACTCAGTGGGTAAAAAAATCAGTCTAATTAATTCTCCGCAACTGTACATGATTCATTTCCTTTCATAATTCACTCATATTTAGATATACTAGGAAAAGTAGAAATCATATCATCAAAATAAGTATACAAGAAATCATTCATCAAAATATGTATACAGAGTTGCTAAATCCAAATATAATAATATATATATCCAAAATTCTATACACCATCTAAAACTATACAGTGCAAAAGCTGAATGTGTCACACCAAGTTACTCACTTGATTGGTCCTTACCATTTCCTTAGGGTCAACACTATGGAATGAGCCGCATACTCAACAAAATACCCGAGGCTAAACAAAGATTTTGTAGACGAAAAGGAAACAACATGCACGATCATATGTAGCTCATGCACATATCCACAACACTTCACAAAATGATATAATCATATAGAGCATCTAAAAGAAAAGTCATATAATACAAAGAATCAGTGACAGTTGTATGAAACATGTATGCCATTTATTCATGTGTAATCATAAGCATATTCATAAAAATTTCATAGTCATCACCAGTAATCATAAGATTGTCATTTGTAATTGTATAGGTTTTGATACGCCTAAAAAATGACTATTTTTTCATATATATTTTATGCTCAATTTTAATAATCTTTAATGATATCACACTTTAAAAGGTCTTCTGTATATTTTTGGTTTCAGGTGCAAGAAATGAATTTTTGGGAAAAACAAAAACAGTACAATTTAGAGCAAAAACGAGCAAGAAAGAAAATTCTGTCCTGACACATTTCGATGTCTTTCTATGCTTAATCTCTTTTATACTTCTCACATATTTTTGAATGAAATTACACTTTAAAGAAATGTTGTTTTCATGCTTATTTTGTAGGTCTATTTGTTCAGAACGAAACGCAACTGAAATGGGGCAAAACAGTGGAGCCACTGCAGACCTGCGCCGACGACGCCCGAATCTAGAGAATGACAAAAATATGGAGCCGACGATGCCTAGAACGAAGCCATCGACGCCTGAGACAGTTTGGATGCGATTTTGGGCGATTATGGCTTAGATTCAATGTATTTAGATGCTTTTTGGAAGGTTGCTTGAGACATCTCTTGGGAAATTTATCCCTACACTATAATAAAGCGATTTTATGTCAGAAAAAATGACAGACTAAAATCTACAATTTGATCTTAGTTTTTAAGAACTAAAGTGAGAGTTAGCCTTCAGTGGAAGAGAAGTGGGAGCTTTGGAGTGAGAGCCAGTATCCTCCCAGCTTAACCACGAATTTAGAGACTAAACCTAAGATTAACCAATGATTCTCTATACACTTGGCCGAGAGTAGAAAATTAAAATTGCCCCTATTTGACAAATACAATATTTAATGTGTCATTGCTTTACGTTATCCAGTTCAGTACATAAGAATAACAATTTTTAACATCTTAAAATTCTCTAAACCAATTCATTTAAAAAGTGTTATCTTTAGAATTAATATTTTCATTTAGGAATAATTATTAGTTGTTTTAAACTTAAGACTTACATTTAAGAGTACTTGTTAGAAAAATCACTTAAATCGATCTTCCAAACTGAAGACTAATAGTAGTATACTAGAATTTGACTAAGGGCTTCTTACCTCGCTTCTTCGTGGGATCGATACTGGGTTTTTAAGGAATGTCCTATATTAGTTGAAGCAATACGTACACTCGAGTAGAACCACTAGTGTATGAATTATTTATATATTTTATAATATTTTGATTTTAAAATATAAATTAGGTCAAAATTTTAGACATATTTTTGAAAGTTAAATTACTACGTAATTTCAGGACAGATCAAGTTTTTTTCGCTGTTACAGGAGATTTAAATTAACATAAAACACACAGAAAAACAACACACACTAAGGGCACATCAAGTTTTTAGCGCTGTTGCCGAGGAAGCTTCGGTATGAACTTTAGGAGAATTTTAGTTAAATCTATAAGACTTAGATTTGGAATTTATATTATTATTATATTGTGTGTGTTTATTTTAAAGAAAATTAAAAATACCAAAAATATTTTTGATATCTATCCTATTAGTTACGTTTTTAAATTTGTATGCGTAGTTCAGGAGCTGCATATCTTAGATTTATGACTGTGATTTAGAGAGATCCTTTAGTAGGATGATAAACCAGAAAAGTCTCCATGCATTTAATGTAGAAATGACGGATCAACGATATAATGAATATTCAGATTTGGATTATAATGCTAGTAGTTTTGAAAGAGTAAATCCCAAAAGAGTGGCAAATTTTCATGAATATATTCTTACAATTTTAATTTCTCAGGTTGCATTTATTGAGAGGAAGTTAGATCAATATATAAAAACATATCCTCAAGGAACCACAATTATTGAGGAAAATTCACTTGGACAATGGATTGAAACTGGTCATGAGATACATAATTCTTATTCTGATTATTACAATCCAGGTAGGGAAAATCATTTGAATTTTAGCAGGAATAATAATTTTGGAGGAGAAAGTCAATTTTGGAAAGGAAATCATATTAATCAGACATTTAGTTGAAATAATCATGCTATTATAATAATGAACTTTCTTTTCCTCAGAATTTTAACTTCAAACCCCAGAATGAAGAGAATGATTTATTAGAAGTCATTTAAATGACAAGTGAGTTGGAGTGTCAAGAGACCACAACAAAGAATATAGAAAACCAATTGGGGCAGATTATTAACTCAATTAATAATCATCCTCAATTTAACTCCAACCCACAGGATGATTAGAAGGAATTAATGTTAGAAGAGATTGTGATTCAAATGACAAGTGAGTTGGAAAATCAAGAGGTCGCACTAAGGAATATAAAAACCGACTGAGGTTAATTATTAATGCAATTAACAGCTACCCCCAGAGATTTTACTTAGTGGCTCTGAGATAAACCCTAAAGAGATGAATGATGAGCAATATAAAGCTATCGAACTAATATTTAGAAGAGAAGTAGATGATATGTTTCAAAAGAACTTTGAGTTGAGAAATGATGATAAGAAGATTGAAAGACAAATGGAAAAAATCCCTATGGAATTAGAAAAACTTATTTCCTCAACTAAGATAAATATAGAAAATCCACCTCTACCATTTACTCAGTACCAATGAGAAAAATTGATAGACAACACTGAACAAAAGAGTAAACAAGAAGAATTTGATCTAGAATTTGAATTATATAGAGGTAATCCAACCAAAAATTTGGGAGATCATGAAGTATCTTATAAAGATCCATTTCTTATAAAATTTAAGGATGATATTAATATAAAAATTGAGAAAATTACTAGACGAATATTGGATCTAGAAAGAAATATGAGGAATAAGGATATGAATTAATCTGAAATGGAAGAGCTGAAAAAAAAAAAAAAATTCGAAGGCTTTGTAGGAATCCCTGGATCTGAAAAAGAATGAGTGATTGATCAAGGATTACTTAAATGAAATTTTGATCTAGGTGGAATTATTTGTCGAGTTGACGACGTTAAACAAAATGCTTTATGAGAGACAACCTATAGTTATCAGTGTGGTTTGATTTAGTGTGCTTAAGAGTTATGATTGCTAGTGTTGTATTGTGTTTGCTTTAGTGTGAATTGATCAGTTTGATTGATGATTGATAGATGTTTGGATTGTTAGTGGTTTGATTTGCTTTTTGTGTGTCATGAGGGATGTGATTTCTTAACTTGTTATTATGGTTAGACTTGTATGTTCTCTTGTAGTAGTTGGATTGACGAGTCCACTACAACTCGGGTCTCTCCCGGACTTGAGTTTTAGAAGAGACATTATGAATTTATCAGTGACAATTCCATCTCAATTTTGTTTCTTCCTTTCTTTGACATTATTTTCATTTGGTAGGAGTAGCTAACCTATTTGATGAGTAACATGTGGATGAATTTACACTATCCTTATAACTGCTTGAGATGCTTAATTATTGGGATATGGTGATACCTGGTATTGGTGCTCGAGAACGAATACATCAGGGATAATCTTATCTTTGGGATTAGAATTTGTAAAATCATTTATAAGTATCTAATATAATTGTGTAGTGATTCCGTTAGAAATTGGAAGTAATTTAATGAGATGTAATGAGTTAAAGGAAGAATTAACCTCATTTATCATTTGTGTTTGTGTTACAATAATATATAGGACTTGAAGAATATTTTTATATTACTATGCTGATACGTGTTATGCTAGTTGGAATTTTGTTTAGTTAATTTCATTCTGACATATTTATTTTAGATTTACTTTCTACTACATGTTTTCCATCCTGATAAATAATTGTAGATATTTTTGATAGTCATTTGTGGTAGATAGAATTTCTGAACTGTTTTTCTTCCTGCTTATATTTTTTGTATTGAATGTTATACATGTTTAAAATCAAGTTTAGGGGTAGGAAAAAAAATAAAATTTTAAAGTGAGTATACTTTCCTTTAGTTTAATATTATTGTAATCATGTTTTAGGCTAGATTTAATTTCTTCTGCAATCATTATATCCTGATTATGATGTATATGAATTTGATAGGATGTTGTAGTAGTAAGTAGATTTAATTTTTACTTATTCTTCTTGCTACATTTTATGGAATTAATTACAAAATATTTGAAACTATAGCTAATTGAGGACAAATAAAATTTAGTTTTTCTTTTAAAAGAAAAACTAAATTTTATTTGTCCTCAATTAGCTATAGTTTCAAAATTTAATTTGACATGACCTTCGGTATTAGAGGCTACCTTTAGGTAACTATATTTGTGTTTCTAAATATATAATAAACTTAAGTAAAAGTTTTCAATAATGAAAGTTAATTCTAGAATTAAGGTGTTTGGTACAAAAATATAAGACTGTTTTTTCTATTTAAAGTAAAGAAAATAGTATTTTTGAAGTATTAAGAATCTTAGAGTTTCATGTAAGAAGAAAAGAATGAGACTTTATGAAAAATCTTTAAAGCTAATATGAATTTATGAAGTGAAGTAATGTGAAAATTTTTTAACTTTAAGAAGAGGACATTGAAGTTTAAAATCATTAAAAAGTTATCCAGATACAGTAATCATCACATAAAAAAAAGAAAGGATTGAAAATGATCCAGAATGAAAAGAAAAAGAAAAGCTGAAAGCAAAAGAAAAGAAAAAGAAAAAGAAAATAAAATAAAATTATGTGAGGAGAAGCTTGAGGAGATGCCTAATCAAAAATTGGTTTCACTTGAATCAAATTGCAGAAGAAGACTTTATTACATTTTCTAAACTTATATTTGAGTATTAACATCCTTACTAATAAAGACTCATGAAGTTCTTTTTCATATGAATATTCTAAGTAACTTTAATATGACAAATTGTACTTCTTCTTGAAATGAATAGAGAATCATAAATCTTAGACTTCACTACTAAGTATTCTTACACTTTTAGTTTTGACTTAAGTTGTTAAAAATTTTTCTTAAGTCGTGCTATTATATTTAGTAGACCGAATTGTAGAAATTTAGAATTTAAACTCTGTACCATAAGTCATTTTTTTATATAGTAAAAGTGTTACTTGAGGACAAGTAACAACTAAGTTTGGGGGACTTGATACGCCTAAAAAATGAATACTTTTTCATATATATTTTATCCTCAATTTTAATAATTTTTAATGATATTACACTTAAAAGAAAAGTATTTTGTATATTTTTGGTTTTAGGTACAGGAAATGAAATTTTGGAGAAAAAGAATAAAAAACGGTGTAATTTGGAGCAAAAACGAGCAAGAAAGAAAATTCTGTCCTGACACATTTCGATGTCTTTCTATACTTAATCTCTTTTACACTTCTCACATATTTTTGAATGAATTACACTTTAAAGAAATGTTGTTTAATGCTTATTTTGTAGGTCTCTGTTAGGAACGAAACGTAACTGAAATGGGGCGAAATAGAGGTAAACGGTGGAGCTACTGCAGACCGATGCCGACGACGCCCGTATTCAGAGAATGACGAAAATATGGCGCCGACGACGCCTAGAACGGTGCCGACGCAGTCCGAGATAGTTTGGACGCAATTTTTGGTGGTTATGGCCGAGATTCAATGTATTTGGACACTTTTTGAAAGGTTGCTTGAGGTATCTCTTGGGAAATTCGTCCCTACAGTATAATTAAGCGATTTTATGTCAGAAAAGGTGGTGTGTGAGTGAAAAAACGTGGAGAATGTTTAGAGATCTTAGAATAGGAGTGTAAATATAGATTTCTACTTTTTCAGAGAGTTTGGATAAAGGGATTTTAAGAGAATCTGTAAGGAGATGTACTAGTATTGCATGGATCAGCGGGAGACTTTGTGAGAGAGATTTTTATCTTTCTTTCAAGGGGAAAAAATTAAATATTGTATTCTTCATTATCTTATAATTTTGTAAACACTTATTTTGTAGATTTGCTTTAATAAAAAGAAGTTTTCCATTGTGTTTTGTTTGTGCTTTGTGATGTATCTTTTTTACTTTTTTTTAATTAGGAAATAGTGGTATGAGAAAATTATGCCATTGTTTTCCTTTTACTTTTCTTTTGTAATGAGTAAGATTTATGTTTAGGATATTGGAATGCATGTTAGAAGAAGTTTTGATTATAAATGTGATGATTTTTACTTGCACTTCCTTTACATTACAATAAGTACCCGTTGTAGTGTTAAAATTCGTTGTAATTGCATTAAGATCCGAGAAGACGGTGTAATTCTCAACAAAATGGAACCACATTCAAGTTCCATGGATGATGAAGTTCATGGGGGTTGAATGCAATTAAATAGGGAAATATATATTACTGGGCGAAAAATAGGAGATTCTAGGGTGACAGACTGAAATCCCCAATTTGGTCTTAGTTTTTAAAAACTAAAGCGAGAGTTAGTCTTTAGGGGAAGAAAAGTGGGAGCTCTGTAGTGAGAGGCAGTATCCTCCCAGCTTTACCACAGATTTAGAGACTAAAACCTAGATTAGCCAACGATATTCTATTATACTTGACTGAGGATAGAGAATTAAGATTGCTCCTATTTGACACATACAATATTTAATATATCTCATTCCTTTACGTTATTCAATTCACTACATAAGAATAACATTTTTTAACATCTCAAAATTTTCCAAATCAATTCATCCAAAAATGGTTATCTTTAGATTTAATATTTTCATTTAGGAATAATTATTAGTTGTTTTAAACTTAAGACTTACATTTAGGAGTACTTGTTAGAAAAACCACTTAAATCTATCTTCCAAACTATGGACTAATAGTAGTAGACTAAAATTTAACTAAGAACCTCTTACCTCGTTTCTTCGTGGGATCGATACTGAGGTTTTTAAGGAAAGTCCTATATTACTTGAAGCGATACATGCACTTGCGTAGAATAATTAGTGTGTGAACTATGTTATATATTTTATAACATCTTGATTTTAACTAAATATAAATTGGGTCAAGATTTTGACCATATTTTTTAAAGTTAAATTACTGCGTAGTTTCAGGACAAATTAAGTGTTTGACATTGTTACAGGGGATTTAAATTGACATAAAACACGCAAAAAAACAACACACACTAGGGGCGCATTAGATCTCAACTATTTTTATGTCATGCCATGTCATTTGGTCGTCACTCAGCTCGAAAACTACATTAACTATTGATAAATATTAAATTCTCCTAACATAATAACTATCAATACCCTCCATAGTGCAATGATTCCTTACATTCTGTTTCCGTCTGATCCAAACATTTTTTAGAGTTTCATCTTTGTCTGAATGACAGGAATTGAGAATTCCATCATTCCCTATCATCCTCATTTGCAGGTATTCATATAATAGTCTAAATATAACATAACTTGTGATATTTCTTAAATCATAATTTTTTATAACAAAATTTTCATCAATAGACATTTAATTATCATGTGCATGAATCATAGTAAATGAATACCTGTAAACAATGATTTCATAAATATGTTTATCTAATTCATAGATGAGTAAAATCATAAGTATCATAGGTGACAAATCAAATTTACAATCCTACAGTTTATACTCATATTTATCCAACAATATGAAAAAAATCTAAAATACTATTATGTCAAATATAATCTCATGAAAACTTACAGAGAACTATTTTTCTTTAGTTAGTATATGATTATTTAACTTGAATTGACAAAGCAGTTTTATGACTAGTTTCTCTAAGCTTTCCTCGAGCTGGCTTCATAGTGTAAACAATCTTGAAATTCGTAAACCTCTTATAATTTTATGAAATCTTGGCTTATCTCGTGATTTAACCATAAACATAACTCATTTATGAACTTTTACTTTAAAAGTACTTCTCTGCATGACCAACTCTTCTTCGATACTTTCTATTTTTCTTCCCTTTCCTGCTATCGCTTCAACCTGTCCTTGCAATTTGCTAAGTGGATCTACAGGAGAGCGTAGCTTTTGGTTTAAAAGTTTCATGGTTGTTTCCACAAAGCTACATCAATAGGGAACACATTGAATGCTTGAATTTGTGTTAAGTATCAAAATGGAAACGTAGGGAAGGAAATGAATGTTCCAATTAACACAAAAATAATGTTCCCTCTTACCAATTTCACTCTGGAGCCCTGAATCGCCACTTGCAACTCCTTGCTGGTCCTGCCAATCACACATGCTGAAGTGCCTGGGTCGCTGAAACCGTATAGAAGGGAATCAAGAGAGGAATGGAGAAATAAGAAGGCTTCGAAGGAATTTTTCTATCTTATGATGAATCTCAGCCCTTTGTTTTCATCCCACAGCTGTGGTTGCACAAATATGTTGGTGGCTGCAACGATGATGCGAGATTAGGGAGGATAACTTAGAGTAATTAAGGGTTAAACTTATAACTTCATAATTTTATATCTTTTTATACATATAAAAATCAAGTGTGGTGCTATATATCAAATTAATCGATTTAACATGTAGAATTTTATAAAATTTATTTGGTCGAATTTTGAGGAATGCAAAATTTTTTATACTTTAAAATTGCCAAAATTTTTTACTTGTTTCTTAAAGTAGTTGTTACAGCTCTCCCATCTTTATAAAAATTTGTCTTCAAATTTTCTGAGTTTACTAGAACAAAAAGGGATATTTCTGTTTCATTTATTTTTTATATGTAGCTTCTTTTTTAGGCACGTGTTTTTCTTTTATCCTTACAAAAAAAAAATTGTTTATTCCTTAACTTCTTGACATTTGTTTCTAAAATTTTATTAGGGTCTTCAATGTAAATTAAATTTTTGTGCATGTCAATGTCTTCATGTGAAATCTTCTAGTTCAGATTTGAAACTCATTTTCTCAACATTGAAATATGGAATACATCATAGATGTTTGAAATATCAACATATAAAGCTAGCCTGTAAGCAAATGGACCAATCATTTCTATGATTTTAAAGAAACTGATATATATGGGACTCAATTTGCTTTCCTGACCAAATCTAGCTATATCTTTTATTGTTTTGACTTTTAGAAACACAAAATCAACCTAAAATTCCACTGCTTTGTGTTTTAAGTCATAATATTTTTGCTGTCTATTATGAGCAGCTTTCAAACTGTTTCTGATTAGTATGATTTTCTTTGTGACTTCAAGAACTAACTTAGGAACTAGCATTCGACGTTCGCCCACTTCAACCTTACTTAGTGGTTTTCTGCTTTTCCTGCCATATAGTACTTCACAGGAAGTCATTTTGATACTGAATTGATAGCTATTATTATAGGTGAATTCAATTATCGGGATATGATCTTCCTAACTGCCTCCAAAGTCAAGGATACAAAATGTTGTGCTAAGATGAATTGTCTTTTTTTATTGTCCCTCAGTTTGTGGATAAAATGCCTTGCTAAGATGAAAATGTATACCCAAACTTTTCTAAATGTTTTTCTACAACCTATAAGTGAATCTTTCTTTTTTATACGAAATAATAATTTTCAAAACACCATGTATTTTGATAGTTTCATTTACATACAATCTTGCTAACTTTTTCACTGAAACTTTCTATCAAATTGACAAGAAGCTGACTTTATTAGTCTGTCAATAGTGACCTAAATACTATGATGACCATGTCTAGATCTAGAAAATCCCTTGATGAAATCTATTGCGACTTTTTCTCATTTTCATTTCGGTATATATAATAATTGCACCAATTTTTTGGGTTTTTTATGCTTAGCCTTTACAATTTAACAAACTCGAGATTTGACACATTAAGCAAGATCTTTTCTTCATACTTGACCACCAGAACATCAACTTGAAGTTCGTGTATATTTTATTGCTAGGATGAATTATATAATTTGAATGATAAGCTTCATGTAGGATTTTTTGTCTCAAATCAGTATAAAAAGGTAATCACAACTATAACTTGTTTCTGATAAAACTATTTTTTTCAACAGTCGTATTCGAACTCTTTCCTGATTGAAGTTATTTTAGGAGTTTCAAATATTCTCCTTCAACTCTCTAAATAACTTTAATTGTCTTTCAGAGCAAATTTGCACGGTCAACTGATGTAAATACCTACGATCTATTGGTCTTCTGGTATCAAAATGTAATGCACCAATTTCTTTTGCCAATTTTAAATCCCGAGCAATAATCTAGCTTGCACTACATGTAAATTTATGTTTCAAAGTATCAAGTTATATTTGCTCGGCTAAGATAATACTGTATATCCAGATAATGTTTTTTTATAAGCTCTAGCCATCTCCTTTATCTTAGATTCAACTCTGTTTTGTGTAAAAATGCCATTCGAACTCTAATGATTAGTGAATTTCTCACCTTTCACACCATTCAAATAATGTCACCAAATCTTGAGAGCAAAGATTACAACAACTCTAAATCATATGTCGGATAATTTCTCTCATGTGGCTTCAACTGTCCGAATGTATAAGCTATTACTTTTTTATTTTGCATTAAAACACATCTTAAGCCTCACCATGATGTGTTGCTGTAAATCTGAAATCCTTTTGTTCATGATGTAATAGTTACTACTGGAGCAGTGGTCAAATATTTTTTTGAATTCTTGAAAAATGTGCTCACATTTTGTATTCCATTTGAATTTAATATCTTTTCTCATCAGCTTGGGTAATTACGTAACTATCTGTGAAAAACCTCAAGCCAAGAAAACCATGCACCTTTGTAACATTCTTTCGTGTAGGTCATTCCACAATTGCTTTCTCCTTCCGAGGATCCATTGAAATTCCTCGCCTATTGATAACATGCCCCAATAATGCAATGCTCTGCAAACAAAATTCATATTTTAATAACTTTGTATATAGTTGATTCTGCATCAATAGCTTTAATATTTTTCTTAGATGCTTGATATGATTATCATCAGTTCTTGAATATATCATGCCATCATTTATAAAGATAATGATAAATTGAACCATATAAGGCTTGAAGATTCAATTCATTAAATCCATGAATAGAACATTAGCATTAAGTGAAAATACATAACTAATAATTTCTAGTGGTCATACTTGGTCCGAAAAACTATCTAAGTTATATCTGAATCCTTGATTCTGACACGATGATATCTCGATTTCAAGATCAAATTCGGGAAAAAACAATATCTCGTTCCATTTGATCAAACAAGTCATCGATCCTAGACAATGTATATTTATTCTTGATTGTCACATTGTTCAGTTATCTATAATCAATGCACAACTGCACATATTTGTTCTTCATCTTGATAAATAATACATGAGCACTCCCTTGTTCTGATTAGAAATTGAAATATCAATTCCTGTAATTGATATTTCAATTTCTACAATTCTTTTGAAGCCATCTTATAAGGAGATTTGAAAATTGCAGATTTCCTTGTCCGCACATCATTGCCAAATTCAACTTCTCATTTTGGTGGTAGCTCTAACAATTCCTTAGGAAACATATTAGATAATTCTGCAACCACTGGGATGTTCTTTAATTCATGTACAACTTTATTCAATATTATAATTTTGCTAGAAACACCAGTTCATCACTTCGCAAGTACTTTCGAACTTTCATTGCACTAACCAGGGAAGATTGTGCGTTATTATCTCAAGATAAATAGAATGACTTCTTGTCAGGAAATGTAAACTTTAATCATCTTTTCCAACATTCAATTGTAGAAAAATGCTTTACTAACCAATTCATTCACACCATAACATCAAAAGTTTAAAGTTGTATAGTGATTAATTTTGCTAACAACTTCCTATTGAAAGTATGAACATGCACAACACATTTCCTTGTATAGAAGCCACTTCCCAAAGACATAATAACATATAAGACAAGAGTAAAGTGCACACTCGCAACATATAAAATGTCAACAAACTCTTCAAAAATGAAATAATATGATGCACTATAATCGAATAAAGCAGTGCTAGACTGATCTTGAATTAGAAGCGTGCCTGTAACCACTTCTTTTGATTCTTTGGCTTCTTGAGGGGTAATTGCAAATGGCTTGACATTGCTAGTTGCTCATTTCGATGCTTTGAACTGCCAGCATTGACTTGAGTTGAAAACTTTCCTAAAAATTGAGTTTTGTTGGACTGACTACCTTTCAAAAATTTTTTGGGATGTCATTGTCCTTGAAATGCCTGTGGTTTGCTGCATCTTTTCTTTTCCTTCGGACAGTTCATCTGAAGATGCTCTGACTGTCCACATTTATAACACTTTTTTGAAAATAGCAAGCACTGCCCAAAATATCTTTTTTCGGACTTCTCACAAACAGACCTTTCTGATTGTGATTGCTTTTACTTACCTTTTGATTTAAATTTCTTGCTCTGGGGTTTTACTTGCCAAAATATTTTCTCTTGTTTGCCTGAGGTTACTATTGTTGATTAGAGAAATTCAACTGCACTGAGAAATCACTGATTTTAAACGACGCCAAAATCAACTACAACTGATCTATTGAGACCGCATAAATATTTGTAGCATTTTACTTCCTTGGCACTTACATAATGAGGTACATGTCTGGAAAGAGATATAAATTCTGCCTCATATTACTAGCTGATTTCGACCCATGAGTGAGATTGAAGAATTCATCTTAAAGTGTTTATTTGGATGAAGACAAAATGAACCAATATTTGAAGACTTTAAACAAATTCATCCCACTGAATCCATGGAAGTGGTGTGAATTGAAATTTCTCTCTATGTTGTTTCTTTCATCACCTCTTCGTCTCATCTTCTAGCATGAAAGTGAATAGCATCACTCTCCTGTTTTCCATATAAATCACACAATCCAAACTTTTTCCTTTCGTTAATAGCCAACCTTCAACAATTGTAGGATCACTGACACCTTTAAATGCAAGTGGTTTGAATGTTTGAAAGATCTTCAAATATCGATCAAGTTTTGTACTATTTTCAAATCTGGGCCCCGTGATGGTAGATCTTTTAATAGTAGTTATTTTTTCAACCACTTGTGATATCAACTGAACAATGTCCGTAAACTTGATCATTTTAATGTCTTCATTTGTCATGTTCTTATTATCATTTCTGTTTATGATATTTTTTGCTTGTATTTTTTTGCTTTGCAATTAGCCTAGGACTGGCCCATAGTACTTTCTGATTCTTCTCTAGGCATATTCATCTGTATAAGCACAATTAATTATTGAAATGTAATTTATCATATAAGAATTATGTCGTGCATGCATGATATCTTAAGTGATATGCGCTTCTATCACTCTTTTCATTCAATAATTATGCTCTGATACAACTTTCTATCGCACCACAACTAGCCCCTTCTTAAGGGCAACTGTAGTGCGATAGAGACGGACGATTTGATAAAACAAAATTCTCACCACCACCTGTCTTGACTTGCAAAATCAGGACTTAGTGGGCAAAGAATTAGTCTAATTAAATTGCCACAAACATACATGATTCATTTCATTTCATAATTTACGTATATTCACATATCCATGGAAGCATGAAAATCATATTATCAAAACATATGTTCAGAGCCGGTAAATCCAACTTCATAAATTATAGACCCAATGTTTCGTACAATATCACAAACTATACAGTGCAACAACCGAACACGTTACACAACTTTACTCGCCTTGGTGCTCCTTACACATTCCTAAAAGTCAACACCATAGAGTGTGCTAAATGCTTCACGAAATCATCAGGGCTAAATAAAGATTTTATAGACAAATAAAATAACATGTATGATCATATGTAGCTCATGTACATATTCACAGTACGTCATAACATGCTAAATCATATAAAACATAGTGGAGAAATCCAATGACCCATGCTAACCCAATCAGAGGAGGATTTCTAGAGTTCACTATACGGCGCTTCACTAAGTGCACTCTTGCTGTCAAATCCAATGACCCATGCTAACCCAATCAGAGGAACCTATACATAGTGGAGAAATGGTGGAGCCCTTCAGTACTCCCAAATCCATCACCGCTAGTAAATACTTCTAAGTGTTATAATTTTGGCCGCGTGGCATTCAGTTGCCCAAATATGAGGGTGATTTTTTCATCGAGCAGGGAGCAATTAAAAAAGTGGATAGCGACACCTGAGAGGATAAATACTTCAAAGAGAAATCTCAACTTCCAACCGACAAAGATGAGACACTAGTTAATGCAAATACTATAACTCTTTTAAATGTGTTGGTTGTAACCGCCTATTAGGTTTTTCAGTATAATATTTGCTTGATAAAAGTCTGTTATTGTTATTGTTATTGTTGTATTGTTGTTTAGGTTAACTATAGTATCAAATAACAAATCGTTAATGCAAGAAAAAGTATTGGTGTTGTATCTCTCATTTCATCTTTAAAACAAATAGTAATTTTACCATTTCCTTCCCTCTGTCGAAGAGTTTCAAGTTCTCCCAACATAAAGAAGCATTCTTCCTTAACTTAATAGCGGCTAATTTGACCCTCCTATCGAGTGGAATGTCAACCGATTCATTATTTGAAGCCACTCAATGATTTTATTTGGATCCATGCAACCATCAAACTCAGGTAAATCAACATTTACTCCAAAATCCTAGCTTCTCTAATATTTCATGCCAAATCATTAGGGTATGAGCTCTTCATTACTAAAAACTGTCTGGTGAAAGGAATTCACTTCTTTCTCTCAATCTAGCAAGTCACCGTTATGGCTATGGGTGACCTCATCAGATTGATTCCTCTTGAAGGTGGCAAGCCTCTATTGTAATTGGAGAATTTCTAGATGCATATCCTCTATAGTAAGCTCTTAGATACCTCATTGTGGATTTTTCCTAAGCGGCATTGTGTCATTTTCTCCCGATTAGATATCCGACGGATGTAGGATTTTGATTCAAGATTGGTTAGAGGTTTTTATGTTTTGGTGATGGCTGTCGGCGTGAATTGGTGGACGTAGAAGTGTTGGATTTTGAAATTTTAGGGTCTCGACTAAGAATTATAGTATGAATAGTTGGGTATTTTGAGATTTTTTTTTAAAATTTTGGATTAGGACAAGAAAGATAAACCTAAAAAATCTAGGATTTGTCGGGCTCTAATACTATATGATACCATTCTATAGTACCTGAAAGACATTTTAAAGTTGGATTTGCGGGGAGGCAGTTGTGGAAAGGAACAAAAAGGAGGATAAGGGATGGTTGACGACATTTAGAGGAAGATAATATAACACCCAATTGCGAGAAACAGACAGAATTTTGACAATTTTAAAGTATACTCCAAATTTTGCATCCCTTGGAGGTCGACCGAATCAATTTTATAAAATTATAAACGCCAAATCGATCAGTTTAATATATAGCACCACGCATGAATTTTAAACGTATGAGAAGATATAAAATTATAAAATTCCAAGTTTAATTACCTTTAATTAATCTTAGTTATCCTCCTGAATCCCACATCATCATTATAGCCACCGGCCTATTTGCACAGCCACATACGTGGGAGGAAAACGAAGGGTCGAGATTCATCGCAAGATAGACGAATTCCTCCAGAGTCTTTGTATTTCTCCATTCCTCTACCTATTCTTCCTGTGCATTTTAGCGACTCGAGCACTGTTGCAGTCGCGATTGGCACAACCCATAGGGAGCTGCAAGCGGCAATTCAAAGCTCTGGGGTAAAATTAGTAAGAGGGAATAACATTTTTATGTTAATTGGAACATTTCTTTCTTTCCCTATGTTTTTGGTTTGACATTTGCTACGCATTCAAATATTCCATGTGTTCCCTGTTGATTTAGCTTTGGGGAACCACCATGGGACTGTCGAATTGAGAGGCTCTCTGTTAGGCATATTTCATAAATTTCAGAGAAAGGTTAAGGGGATAGGAGAAAGAAGGAAGAAATGTTCGACCAAAGATGAGACACTAGGAAGAAAGGTTAAGGGCACATGAGAAGATAAATACTTCAAAGAGAAATCTCAACTTCCAACCGACAAAGATGAGACA
>NEWO01000016.1:4081876-4096981 GCA_003013225.1 Phalaenopsis aphrodite
GTTCCATGCGAAGGGACTTCCACACTCCTCCGCGGCTCATCATCCTCGTCGAGCTGTGGGGAATTTGCGTTCGTTCCATGCGAAGGGACTTCCACTCTCCTTCCACTCTCATTCGAACTTGTCGACCTGTGACCGTCTACCTCTTTGGCTCCCTTCTGTCTGACTTGACAGAGCTTCTCCTGCGCAATTCGTCTGTGCCTGCTGTGCTTGTGTGAAACACGCTTATGGTCTCAGGGCAATCCTAGGCTGCCGCCCTCGCCGGTGAAAATTCCGCCAAACCCTCCAATTCTACAGTGATTCACAAACGCAACTCCCATTTCCATCTTGCAGATAATCCGATGTTCCCGCAGATGTACCATGATTCTGTTGCAGGACATAGATATTGCAATCTCATCAAAAAAATAGAGCAGAAGACGGGCAAACCAACACTATTTTTCTCTGACGTTGAAATTTCAACTCGAGCAGAAAAATACAAATTTTTACTAGTTTGAAAATTTCAATTAGGTCGCCCTAAGATGTAGATTATTAGAAAGGTTTTTAAAGATTTCAAACTAGTTGGAGCTTGACAGGTTTGTCTTTTCGACGGAAGAAATCTTATGATACAGCTGAGCATAGAAGAAGATTACGCAAGAATTTTCCAAAAAAAATCATCACAACCCTGATTTTGATCCCACTTAAGAACCCCCAATTGCGCCTATCTAATTTTCATTAACTGAACTTAATATTCAATTCTTTGACCTACCTACCTTATATGTAATTGGGACTATTCTTGGAAAACCTTTGCAGGTAGACACACATACAGTTCATTTCTCAAGACCCTATATTGTAAGGATTTTGATTGAAAGAGATATTACACTACCAGATGTAGAAGAAGTCTGACTTGGCTCTGCTCACAATGGTTATTGACAAAAATTCATTATGGAACAAAAACCTTGCTATTGCAAGCACTGCAAGATGTTTGGACACCGACAAGAGAAATGTTTCAGATTGCACCCACAATTGAGAACGAATAGTCAAAAGCAGAAACATGCTGTTAATGCACCCCACGTGCCTGAACGCGTTCCCAGCAAACTAGATGACAACCAAACTGAGGGGGGAATCACCAAGAAAATGGAGTATGCTCCTGAGAACCCTTCTCTTGACCATATTATAAGGGATATTGTTCGGGCCGAAAGTCAGGATAACCCCGTAGCTCCTATTTAGAAAGCATCAAGTGCTGATGTGACAACTCACACTTCACATACATTAGAATCAATCGCTGTGACAACGACTGCCTTTCCTTCTACTGCGGTTCTAATATCTAATCAGATCGGAGATCACATAAGCCGGTCTTCAGATGAAGAATGACAAGTTTATACTTCCCGGCGAAAGAAGGTTGGGGGCACACTCCAACTTGGAAACTTAATGAATGATATTTCAGTTACTCCTAGCAATGACACGACACTTCAAAATTTGTTATCTGGCTCCACTTCTAAAACTAGAGGAAGAGACATGACTAAACTGACTCGTCCCTAACTATTTGTTTTCTGCATGTTTTAAATTTTTTGAGTCTATATGTATTTTTTGTTGGAGTAGTACTGTAATTGGTATCGTATGGGTAGGGTGCCTCTACTGGGCCCTCTCATACAACCTTTATGTATATTTTCTATTTCAATATATATATATATATATATATACATATATATATATATATATACACATATATATTAAAAAGAAGCCCAGGGCTGATTATATTGAAATAAAAAAAAGATGCAAAAAAGTTGTATCAGAGGGCCCAATAGATGATGCCCTACTCATACGATACATGGCATATATATATCCCAATAAAAAGATACAAAAGACTCAAAAAAAGAAAACATGCAAAAACAAGTGTCTGTGGACGAGACAGTCTAGACATGCCTCTTCCTCTGGTTTTTGGAGCGAATCCAGATAACAAACTATGAAGTGTTGTTCCGTTGCCAGGAGTGACCAAGGTATCATCCATTAAGTTTCCATGCTGAACAGTGCTCCCAGCCTTCTTCCTCCGCTGAGAAGTGTAAACTTTCCATTCTTCTTGTGAAGACTGTTCAGTCTGATCTGTAGAAGGAAAGGTAGTTGCAGTGATGAGTTCCAAAGTTTGTGTAGAACAGTCTTCTAACACTTGGGAAACACCTGCCCTCTCAACAAGTAGTTTTACCAACTGATTAATAGTAGTAAGATTGTTAGTGTTTGACTCTAAATCTTCCTCGTTAGTATTAACAGACACATTTTCCGTCATCTGAATGTGAATGTTCGCTTCATCTTTATCTTCAATCACCTCATAGAGAGGAGATGAGCACCCTCCATGGTAGGCAGAGCCTGAGAGGATAGTATGCCCACTCCAGTAGAAAAAGGGGCAGTGACCGCATCCTGCCTTCCAAGGGCAACCACCTGACTCTCCTCCAACAAACGACCCTTATCAACATTTTCCGAAACAATATCAGTAGACAAACCATTTTGCATCGTATCCGCCATGGGTAAAGTAGTAGGTATCACAAGCAGTGAGGAAGAGGGTATATCCTTCGCAAAAATGTGCTGAGAAACAGGAGGTGGGGCTATAGCCTACCGTAGATGGGGATGCAACCAATAACATGATGAAGTGCTATGACCAAACACTCCACAGTGAGAGCAGTATTGGGGATGAGGTCCCATCACAATCTTCTGTCAATAACCCTGATAAGGGGAGTCAATCCAAATCTCCCCTGAAAAGGGTTGAGTGATGTCGCACTCTGCAAGCATACAAGCTTCAGATGCTCTGGTTGTATCAAGCGTGGGAGTATCGACCTTCAATGGTTTCCCATAAGCAGTTGCCAATGTATAAAGAGTTTCATAATTGAAGAGATGCACATTGGGCCCTAAAAGGATTAACCTAAGCCGAGATAATAGGAGATTCCGATTTAGGATCAAAATCCATTGTCCATTTCAGAATTTTTATAAAACGATTATCGATTTTGAGAACTTTTTGAGTAAAGAGTTGAGTATAATCCGCGTCATTTGTGAGTTGAATGAGAACGTAACGACCATCTAGCGAACCAACTTTTCAACTCCCCGTGAGCTTAAGAGAGTCGAAATGCTTTCTAATAATCTCAATCTTGAGATTTCCATACAGAAATTTCCCAACAAGAGTATATCTGCATGTTGAAGCCAATATAATTGTTTCCTCATTAGTGAGAAACAACGTGGGTTTCCCATTCTTTCTTCTCAGTTTTTAATAAAGGTATAACCACCTACAGATTTATGTGCATCATGAAATTCTTGAGGGAAGAAACAGGAACGACCGCCTGCCCCGAAAGTAAACCCAAGTGCAAAAACCCCACACGCGAAACGATGAAAACATGAAACACAAATCTTAAACAGAAGCGAAGCCCTTCGTCTTCGGGATCCAAGGAGAGACCGAAGGACACTAGCAAGCTCGTCGTTTGGCAGGAAGGAGACGACTTGCGAGCAGAATGAAGGAGAGAAGCCCTTCGTTGTCGGGTATGACAAAACCGAATGACACAAATCTTCGTTGTCGGAGATGATGTTGGAGGAAGCCGATAGTTTCAACATAGGGTTTCGCCATCCGGCGAAACCCAGCAGCCCGACGCCATCTATCTATATATATATATATATATTAAAAGATTGCCCTGAGACTATTAGATGAGCCTCCTTACCAACCTCACGTGTCTAATAATTCCATTTCGCATATAGGCGGGATCAAACTCCTGATCCCAGAGGTCTTATAAACTCTACCAACGAAGGAGTCACGGTAGCAGTACGATTGTGAGAAATATAAATACATAAGAATTGTTTGCTATTTATGTAAATGACCCTAGATTGCATTGCTGGAGCATTTTTTTTAGAAACCTTACTAGTGCCTTATATCAATTAATTTTTGTTCAATTTCCTTTTTCCACACATTATAAATTTTTTCTTGGATTGAAAATGATCAACCCTACAGGTGTTATTCGAGTCATATTTACTATAGTTCCTTGGTTTCGGTTTGTAAATCTATTGTTCCTTCTGTTTGTTTACTCTAACATTCAGATGTTCAGCGTAACATAAATATTAATGCTAAAACTTTTGGAGATACGAAAGTTAGATCCATGATATTGCATTGGAATGAAGAGCTCCACTCAGAAATGCTGCACACCTTTGACATCATCATTGCAAGCGATTGGTACTTTTTTAAACCTTGTTAAAGCAATCTGTCCTTATAGCATCACTTGTACCTTTTGTATGTTTGTGAGAAATTAATCAAAATCTAATGTAATAATTTTGATATGATAAACTTTTGCATTAGTCTTAGACATGCACTATTAGTATGTGTGGAGCTGAAATTTCATATGTTTTTTACAAAAAAATTGATTTCAAAGTCATTTTAAATGTATGAAAATTTTTATTAAGATGTTGACTAAATAGACTTATGATTTTCATATTTGGTGGCTACCAAACTCTATCAAATTCACACCTTATTTTGCTTCACTCCTTTCTCATGAAGCTTTGTGAGAATGGGTTGTTCAAAGGGTGGCATGCAACTCTAAGGGGCTGTTTGGTTACTGGTTGGATTTAGTTTGAATAGAGTTTAATAAATCTTGTAAATTCGGATTTATGAAATCTTGAAAGGATTAAATACTGAAAACTGTTAGTATGTGTGGAGCTGAAATATCATATTTTTTTTACAAAAATTTGATTTCAAAGTCTTTTTAAATGTATGAAAATTTTTATCAAGATGTTGACTAAATAGACTAATGATTTCATATTTGGTGGCTACCAAACTCTATCAAATTCACACCTTATTTTGCTTCGCTCCTTTCTCATGAAGCTTTGTGAGAATGGGTTGTTCAAAGGGTGGCATGCAACTCTAAGGGGCTGTTTGGTTGCAGTAAGGATTTAGTTTGAATAGAGTTTAGTAAATCTTGTAAATTCGGATTTATGAAATCTTGGAAGGATTAAATACTGAAAACTGTTTGGTATGCTGATAAGTAAATCTTAATAAAGCGGGAAAAATTGTTTGATAACATTAATAGGATTTACTAATTCTCTCTTCCCACACGCTTCGGCTTGTCTAAATCTTGTAAATCCGCCTTCCTACGGGATTTGAAGAATTCCGAATTTAAGGCAAAACAGGATTAAAGAACCTGTAAGATTTACACAATTATTTTTTGCCGTATGGAAAAATTTAGCTTAAATCCTGCATAAATCCTTCTTAAAAGCAGCTACCATACAAACCCTAAGCATCTTTTTGTGGATGCTATCAAGGGCAGTAAAGAACAATCTAGAATCAGCAGGTGAGCTAACAAACTCATCGCATGAAGTCAAGCATCAACAATAATGTAACTCAAAATAAATAAAATCTTTTGTGCTTTTTTATAGATTTAGGGTAAATAAGAGTGGACCCCAAATAATTGGGAAACATTGAGGAGGGTCGGGGACAGTGGCAACATCGAAGGTGGAGGGCTGGGACTGTGAAGGAAGAAAAAAGAAGGAAGGAGAAGGCAATGGAGGTGGCTGGAATGATTGTGGAGGAGCTAAAGAAGGATGAATGCCCCCTCGGGAATAAGTTACACTTGGAGCACCAATCAATCTCTTGGAAGTAGATCACCTCATAGGATGAGTTATAGTCGGAGCATGTTATAGCCCTAGAAAGTGAAACCCTAGATGTCAATGGCTGTCCTAACATAAAACTTGAAGAAAAACCGACCTACAACACAAAAACAACATATTTTTAGACTTAGGGTAAATGAGAGTGGATCTTACTTCAAATAAAAGGGAAATCCACATACATGAAGTATAAGCCGAAAAATCTTACGGTATTGTAGTAAAAATGATGGATAGCTCCTCGTGGGACTGGATCCATGCGAGATTGTAGCAATGTTTGTTTTTATGAGCTAAATCCTAAGTGAGTAAATTTATAATATGCTTCTCCCACTTCTCATGCTCCGCTGGATGTGTCTGATAAACAAATTTGTCAGTGGGGTTAACTCTGGAATGACATCTTTAACAAGCAGGACCACACTGGCGCATAACCACTAAAGAGAGACATCTTCTTCTCGGGAAGGATCTGGATCCACTATAAAATGTTATTTCCTATAAAGATCTTGAGGTGATTTCCGACACTGCGGTTCATCCATCATGTTTGATCCTCTGTTGAGGGGTACATTGTTGAATTGATTTTAATACCTAAATGACTCCCTATTGTCTTCTAAAAGTAACTCAAAATCTTCTTATCTATAACATGTTGAACCTCCTTCAATAAGAAGTTGAGGTAGGCTATATATCTGAAAATTTTGAAATCTTCTTATCTGAAGTTGTCCCGTGTCTAGTATCAATTTTTCATACTCATGAACTTTTGGGCATCCAATGCCAATCCACTGATGCTCCTCTAAACGCTTGCAAAAATATAGTCTGAGGCACCATAATCTTATACTCTTCATGAACACCAATTACCTCAGACTCATTATTTTTTAAAACAACTATTGTCAACTTAGCTGAAGTCTCTCTCTTTGGTTCATTTGGAATCGCTAGTATCTCTTCTTTGTCGATTGGAAGTTGAGAATACTCTCTTAAATCTTCATCTTCTTCTAGATCACTGTTTATTTCTTGAACTGCTCTCTGATATGTGAAAGAAATTATTCTTCTGGTTGTGCCAATATGATTCAGTTTGCCCAAATCTATGACGCTCAAAAAACTTCCTGACTCGAACGTATTTGAGAACGGAGATTAGTTTCAGTTGTTCTTTACTTTGACCTGGTAGCTTCTCAGGCAGGTTTGACTTGGATGTTCCCTTGAGTGTACCCTTGTTGTAAGATTCTGTAATTGAATTTTGCTTGTAAGATGTGGTCTTATAATGTTGTTTCTCTATTTTTGAAGTTAGGAACTGCGCATCTTGTCTGTAATGAACTGGTAGGTACTGAATTGCATCTTCGGTGTCATCTGGGAGTAAGCAGTGATTTTACCTTCTCTCTCTCATGGACGTTGGTGCTTTAAATTTTGCTACCAAAATAATGCACTATTCTTTAGCTTGGTGGGTAGTTTTACCATTCGAAAGTACCACAGTCCGGAGCCGAGAAGATGAATTTGTCCGGATTCAATTGGCCGTTAAAATATGACAATTTCATCTTTACTTTAAAATCTTGACTTCTCAGATATTTCAAGTTATGTCTTCGGAGTAAAGGTTTTTATTCTCTAGAATCTCTAATAGACACTTCATCTCTCGACCTTTTATACCGTATCCCAAAGCATTGTGCCCCATTTTCTTTTCCAGTGGAATCATTCTTACGGGAGGGATTTAGGCGTTCCTTCTCTCTTCTTCGGATCTCGCTGAGTCATTTCTCAATTTCATTAAGCCTTTGTAGCACTCGACGGAGTTTTCATTGTATCTCTTCCATGGTGAACTTATAATCAGGTTTTGAGAATTGCCTCCTTGACGCCATGATTCGATTTTTGGGCGTGGGTATGCGGAAGGTGTGTAGGGGTGATGTAGGGTGGGAAAGAAAAAAAGTTGGGTGGAGATGGGGTTGGGTATGGACGGATGTTAGAAATCTTAGGATATGACTAGGGTTTGACTAGTTCTAATATCAATTATTACTGGAGTTAACCCCAAGTTACAATAGAAAAAATGAATATTAGTATTAAAAACAAATATACGGTTACAAGCAAAAACATGCTTGAAAGGGAAATTACAACAAACCCGATACAAGTGCACACTAGGGCTCGATCCGTGGGAGGTGGAGATTGGTTAGGCGGTTTGGGAGCGGTGGCAGGAGGCTAAAATGGGTTGTGGGTTGCTGGGATAGCAAAAGTAGGGGCTGAAATTGCCTTGGCAGCGAAGCAAAAGGTCTGGAATGTCAGTGACAGCGAAGCGAAGGGCTGGGACAGCGAGGGGTAACGTAGTGGAGGGCTGAGACAACGAAAGGAGTGAAGGGGAGGGGTCGTGGACTGTGGGACAGTAATTGGAGGGCTGTCTGGGGACTGCGGCAGCAAGGGGGATGGCTGGAATGACTGAAAGTGCTATCTGGATGGCCGAGCAGCCTGGAAAAGACCGCAAGACTGCTGTCCTGGGCAGTTGTAGTAAGTATGGTGGGTGGGGTGGCAGCCGAAACAGTGAGACGAGGGAGGGAACAGTGACGGTAATGAAGGTGGAGGGCTGAGACTGTGAGGGAAGCAAAGAGAGAGGGAAAGACATTGGCGGCAGCTGAAAATGTTGTGGAGGAGTTGGGGAAGAATAAATACCACATCAATAACGTTTTATAACTGGAGAATCATTGGATACCTTAGAGGGAGATCACTACGTAGAATGAGTTAGAGCCAGGGCACCTTGTCTTGGAATACAACTTTAAAAGGGGAAAACTTGGATGCGGTGACTGTCTTGATAGAAAAACATGAAGAAAAACTTACCTAAAACACAAAAACAATATATTTATATAGATTCAGGGTGAATAAGAGTAACCCCATTCCAAATAGGAGGGAAATCCATATAAAGGAAGTGTCGATCGGCCCTTGTGGACTGGCCCCAGCAGTAAAAATCCAGCGGGTCTGTAGCAGGGATTGTGGATGGCTCCCTACGGGACCAAGCTCCATCAGGTACTGTAACTGTTTGCTGCTTGTGGGGCGGGGGCGGGGGCGGGGTCGATAACCCCTGAGGGATGCTCCCGCATCAGCAGGTTTTGTGTTTACAACTTATGAAGGAATGTCAGATTAAGAACAAAGAACTAACAAAATGCTCAGTTATGTTCTCTCATAAACTTGCGAAAATAAAAAAGTAACAAAATCTCTCTTCCTTTTTTTTTTTGTTTTTATATGTTTTCAGCCACCTGGATGGTTCTTACTTGTGGTACTAGTTAAATTTTGGTTTCGGTCTTCTCATTCTAGCATAAAGACTGATTTGTTAATATACTAGAGATTGATCTCTATCATGTTCTTCTAAAACGTGCCAAGAATGGTCACTCTTTACTTCCCACACAAAATGTATCCTAAGTTTCTCAAGGAGATGTATATTTTATTGTCTTTGTTAAAGGTAGGGGCAGTGACCTTTATGACCTTTTGTTTTCTCATGTAACTTCTGTAGTAAAAGTAAAATTTTCAACTCTGTATAACTTGTATATTTCTTGTTCATATTAGCACTTAATGTCAGAAATTTGAGACAACTTTTGCGGATGACTGCTTTTTATTGTTAATTAATGACTGTTTTTATTTTTCATATTTTTAATATTGGAATTCGGCTATAGTTACGGTTGATAAATCTGCCTCTAATATTTACCACTGGAGGTTATATTTCTATTTATTTTTATGACTCAATGGACTATACATTTTTTTTTCTTACTAGATGTATGTACTATACTTATGCAGGTTCTATATAGCGTCTTTCATTCTTATTTTTGTCAACGTTGCAGATCTCAAACAACGCAAGCATTTCAAACAATTTACAGGACTTACATTTTTAGCTTTTGCATGAAAATTACTTTCCACAATACATCATAAATTAATTTCATTTTTCAGCACATTCTTCAAGGAATTCCATGAAGGCCTTGCTAAAACAGTGAAATCATTGTTGAAAAATTCCGAGACATCTGAAGCCATTTTTCTCAGCCCAAAGAGAGGTGATTCATTGGACAAGTTTCTGGAGAAAATCAAACATGTAGGTCTAGAATATGATCTGGTTGAAGAGTATGATTGTAATGTTTGGAACCTTCATCAGAAATTTCAAAATAAAGATGACACCTCCTGGCCCAACTATGATGAAGATCACTGTTATCCCATCCTCGTAAGGATCACCTTGCAAAAACCAAAGACCAATTGAAAGCCCTAAATTGGTAATGCCTTCTCTTGTTTGTTTATTTAATTTGTTTCATTATATTTGTATCATATTTTGAATCTAAACAGGATGATTTGTGAGCATTAGGAAATCTCACATGGTTGTGCTTGAAAATGTTCGGTTTTTTTGGCCTTTTTGGAGCAAGTTTTTGTGGAATCTATGATTATTAGTTCGTCTAAATCATCATTTTATAAATTAAACATTGACTTGTACCTAGAGCAAGCATTTAAGTTTTTGTGTATATACACCTGTCCAAATTCAATCTCTGCCCCTCTGATCTTTAGAGTGAATTATGTGATAGTAATTCAAGAAAAGCTTATTAAAATATAGAGCAAGCTTTCTTTGCATCATCAATAGTCTTTAATTTTATTATATTAAGGACTCAGTTTTTCAGTCTGTTTGGGACAACTTTCTGTCTGCTTTGCTTTTCAGACTGCCACCACAGTTTTGTTTGGAGAACTGATTTCTTGTTTATTAGAAATTTTTATGGTAGAAAATAGTTTTTTAACCCAAGCTGTTAAAATGTGATGATCGTCAAAAAGTTGTGGTCAGACTTTTTAAAAATAAAATAAAGTTTAATAGCCACCAATGTTTTTGAAAAACACTTTCTTTTGTAATAACTTTGCAAGTGCTTCTTTAAATAGCTGTAGCTGCTCCAAATAAACCCATAGACAGGAACACCTTTTTCTCAAGTGAATTTCATAATACTGCTTAAGAAAATCTTAGTAACATTATAAGTTTGAGCAAAACTTACGGATGATGCTTATATACTTTAGAATTTGAATTACAGGCTTACTTAAGAATTTTCACTTGAGAAATAGCCTTATATGCACAAATTGTGAGAGGCCTTTTTTCACAAACTCGTATGCTAGTGGGCAACATTTGGTGCTTTTTTCACAAAACTTGTATGCTAGCGGGCAACATTGGGTGTTTGAAGAATATTTTAAGATTAAAGTGTCAAAATAGTCTCCAACTGTTCATATGAGCATTTTAGTTTCAGAGTTTATAGAAGTGTCAAATTAATCCCAGTTTTTTTAAATTAAGGCTGAAATAGTCCCCAAAGAGGATTATTAAAGGTCAATTATAAAATAATCGGGCATTACTTTGATGCTTTTATAAACTTTGGGACTAAAACGATTTCATGTAAATAGTTCGAGATTATTTTGGCACTTAACTTAAAAATTAAGAATATCTGAATTTTGTTTAATGTTCCTGTATATAGTTTATGGGTGTAATTGAGTAATTGAGTTTACGTTGTTGAAAATTGATTTTAGATGGAAGTATGTTTTGTCTTGGCCTTGAGCTATTGAGCTAAAGCCTAAAAAACTACAGTTAGCCTTCCCCATCAAGGCCCTCTAAGCTCAGGTGTTCTATCTTCTCATGTGGAGGAAGGGGTAAATGTGGATGGTCTCTTCTTTCACCTATGGAAAATGGAGGGGGTTCAATGCATAACTGACACTGCTCTAGGGATCTTAGAAAGTGTTTAAAAAACCCTAATTCAAATTTAAGAATATAAGAAATTTTGACCCCGTAAGGATCAACAAAAATAACAGGTACAATTTTATTTTTAGATCTGAACGAAATGAAATCTCACTCAGTTCCTTCTTACAAGGGAAACTATCGCGGATTAGGCATGATCTGATCCCATGGTCGCAATACTTGTGATTATGGAATCACGAAGATCCAATAACTATGGAATTCTTTGCATCGAGGCCTTAGTCTCGCCACAGTCTCGTGTCCCGTGTCATTAACTTAAAAGTCTAGGGAATTATGCTCTTGATAAATATAAGAAACTTTCATCCAAGTAGCAGGTGAGGGAAGTTTTAAATAGGCATTAGTTAATCAGATTTTCTAATATGGACTTGGGATTTATTTAAGAAAATGAGGTCCTTTATCTTTGAGGATTGTTTTGAAATTATGAACAACATGAAGAACTTAGATGTCAACTTTTTTTAAGTGTAGTACTAATGGATGTGGCAATGAGGGTTTTCTTTTATGATCTAGTTGTGAGGAGGAGAGGTCGGTCGAGGTTTTAATAGAAGGTGAGAGATGTAACAAGACGGGAACACTTGTGATGGTTGTACAAGTGAAATGGTGGTGGTGGTTGGTGATGATAGTGATGCATGGGCTGGGGGGACATGGACCATTCAGTTTATGTTGAGGGACATCCAATCGGGCCTCTCTAAGCCTAAGATTGTTGCCCAATTAGACTGGGGCCCACTCTTAATAGTACTATACGTATTTAAGTATATCTAATGTTTAGGTTATAGTTTTACTGTGATTTGCTCTCGGACATCCGTTGGCATGTTTAGGCTGTATCATAGGGCTCCAAGTGGGGTTTTGACAGTTGCCACTATGACAAAATCCTTCCTCCTTGCTATCGCCACTTAGAACAACCCCCCTTCTATGATCATTTCCATCTTGCTAGCCACCCCTTACCATCACCTTGAAAGTCCAAGCCTTAATGGTATTTGATGGCTTGAAAATTGTGGTGAAGCAAATCAATAGAATCGCACAAGTATACATGTCAAGTAATAATGCGGTTAAAGAATATCGCTTATCGATCTCAGGAAAAAACAAATATAATGGAGAGTGAATATCTAGTTTTCTACACTTTTAAACCTAGTTCAGTGTGATCACAAATAAGATGTGGCTTTCTAAAATCTTACTCAAAAGCGAAAATAAAAGATGACTGGTTTGAAATAGAAAGAAAATAGTGGAAAATAAGTCTTACGATTCTTCAAGGTATGTGAGGTTTGCGCCCCTGTGATTTTGGTGATGTAGTGGTTCGTGATTTTCTTAAAATTTTCCCTACGTGATGGTTGTGACCATGGATAAAAAGTCCTTATGCCTATGTTTAGGTCAAAAGATGGTTATAATCCACGGAGTTGAGACTTTCTTAAATCACATGACATCCTGCATATTTGTTCTGGTCCCCTTACTAGGTTGCAGAACTCAGATAAAATATGGTTATTACTATCCAAATTTGTAGTTAACCATTTCATTCCTTTGCGCAATGGGCATAAGTCATAGATCACGAAATATCTTAACTTTCTAATTGACCAGATCATGAATAAATAAAACCTTGGTTAACACAACAACGAAAAGTCTTGATTCCTCTGGAAAATGATATAGAAAAAGAATCACGAAAACCACAGCATGAATCACAGAGGTGCGAAAGGAAATTAATCTGTGCATGTTAGAATGCTAGACCGACACTTCATTGAAATCATGTAAGTAAAATTAAAAAGTAAAGGCTCACAAAATAATTTGTTTTCTCTTCCACACCAGTCAACTCCTCTCTCATACAGTAAATCTGTTAGAATATGTATGATAGACAAAGGGAAAAAGGTAAGAAACACCTTTAGAACCCTAACTCCAAGAGAGGAAGAGGACCATAAGTAAGAACTCTCGAACCTCTCTTTTTGTTATTCAACCGTCTCTGGGTCTCTCCTCTTTCAAAATATGCCCTAAGAAATGTTTTTATAACTCAATTCATGAATTTGGTAAGAAAATTTCTTGCCAAATTAAATTCCCACTCCGTTAGCGTAGTCACGTCGAAATGTTATATGGTTTTGCCGACCTTATAAATTATGACAACATTAAATTGGCTAAAAAAAAAAAAAAAAAAAAACTGAAAAAACCTTAAACATCATTGGTTTGCTACTTGATATTTTAAATACACATTTTTAATAATCCCAAGAGTTCTTCAGGCACAATTAGAAATCTCATTATTAAATCATTAAGTTTAGTGTCTGTTAAATGACATTTATCACTTTTGATAAGCAAGTTGAATAATCGAATTTCTAGCAGGAGTTACCTTATTAACATTTAATGATTTATTGAGTCATGTGAACTACTTTTAGGTTTGTAAAAAAGTTACAAAGTTTCTTCAAACTTGATTTTTTCCAAAACATGAGTGACAAGCAGTAACAATAAACTCGATAAAAATAGGTAAGTGCAAGAAAAAAATAAATGGAGTAGTCAAATGAATATTAGAATTTCTGATACAAGAAATCAACAAGTATGGAACATGTGTAGCAGTGTATCATCCATAAAAAAAAAGTAAGAAAGCATTGCATAATAAAAATCCCACGACATGTATGGCTCAAAACATGTACAATATACCATGTCCTAGGCAATCAGTAGGGACAACAACACACAAAGCAAAACAGACACACTCCAACAGATTGAGAACAATGTAGTAGACCCTTCAAGAAACATCAGAGGAGAATAATGTGATTTTTCCTTTGTGTTGTTTTTTAAATTTAGGAAATAATCTTTTCAAAATTGATTTATTTAATTATCCAAAACAAAATTTTTATTTATGAGAAAATTACTAGAGGTTTTCTTAGGTCAGAGAAACACTTAGGCAAAATTTCATATTTTTTTAAATTAAATTATTATTATTATTATTTAATTTTGGATTAATTTCAATGATTTAATTAAATAGAAAATAAACAGATCATGTTAGATCAATAGGGATAGCACAGACTAACACACGATACAAAATACTCAACAATGCAATAGTCACCCAAGCCACTGACATGACCTCTTGAAATACACTCCACAAGCAAAAAAGGTGCAAGCACACAATAGTGTTGGAGTCGTCTATTCACTGTCAATCTTCTCTTTATCATCGTCCTCCAAAACATAGAGTTCGAAGGGCGGTGCACTTGGAAATGTCATTAAACATAGCGATCTATGCAACTCCTGAATGTAATGATGCATGTACTCGTAATACAGTAGGTGTAGGTCTACTTATTGTTGAGTTTGTGTATGCACATCATGGATCTTCAGATATATCTCCTTAGAATGCCTCACACCTCGACAAGGTCAGGCTGTGATGCTTTGTGACATCGCGAGATCTTTCCTCTCTCACAGAATGAACTCCTTGCAGAGCCAATAGAAGAAAAGGAAATCCTGGTAATCGCCTTCTGCGGTGCCAATAACGCATCTCCACTCCCTCCAGCAACCTCCTCTCTGTAGCTTAAGGAAGAAATCGTGAGGGGTATCCAAATCCTACAGCGAACTGGCAACTAGCAATGTGCACGATGAACTAGTGGAGCACTATGCCTACATTAATCGACCTAACTGTTTGTATAAAAAAAAGTAGAACCGACCTATCCTTAGTAACTTAAGTGAAACTAGTGGTGGGAAGAAAACAGACCATACTGAAATAGTGTCAGGAATGGGAGATAGGGTTCAAATAGGTTAAGGAGAAGTTTACTAGGATGTCTAACTCATCCTCAGTACGGTCCTTCCATTGATTGGTGTCATCAATCAGGAAG
>NEWO01000016.1:4098972-4120452 GCA_003013225.1 Phalaenopsis aphrodite
TATGTCATACTAGGATATTTCCTAGGCTTTTGCAGCCTTTGAGAGAATGGAGGTGGAAGTGTCTCATTTGGGTCACTTTGAATGACAAAGACAATTTTTCCTAAGCTAAACTTCACATAGGTACTCTCAATCCTGTGGCTCTCTTCCCTTTCTTCTCCAATCCTCACTCTCGCTACCTTACATTGTTCTAAATTTTGATCTTTTGGAATCACCTCAATGTTGCTAGGTAGTGCCCCAGTGGGTCTTTTGTTCATCGAATTCACTGGCTATAATAATTGAGTTTCAAGGTTTTTGATGGCTATTGTTTGGCTCTGTAACGTGTTCCCCATTTGACTAACTAATTTCTTGATATGTGTCTTTTTCCAGACAAGTTGGGAATTCAGTTGAAATCATGGTGGTTTTGCTACCCTTAGGGGTTATTTCCTTTGTTATTTTGGTTACCTAAAGGATTGGTTTGAGGTTCCCCCATGATTGGTTGTTATTGTTTCCTGAAATTTTGGATGGTTTTTCCAGCTTGGGCTGCAGGTGTTGGAATATGGAGTATGATCTTGATTTTCTATAGCATTTACAACATCTATAGTGGTGAGGCTAGGATCAACCATTGGTCCGTACACCATTCCTTCACTGATGGTGATCTTAACACTAAATTTACCCCCAGATTATCTAATTTCCTTCAAATGGCTGCTGCTTGGATTTTTAGATGGTTAAGACATCATTATCTTGCACACTAGTTACTTTCATGAGGTTCACCTTATCAAATGGCCGCTAAAAACTATTGTTATCCATCTCTTCTATCATTGTATAGACTTCATCAAATGGTTTGGCCCTTAGAGAACCTTCTGCAACAAAAACTATTATGGATTTAAGTGAGCCTACCAGTTCGATGTAGAAAGTTTGGATAATCAACCAATTAGGTAGGGCATAGTGTGCAGACTTCCTAAGTAGTTCTTTGAATCATTCCCAAACTTCATAGATGGTTTCCCCCTTTTAATTCAACAAAAAGAAGTGATGGCTCAGTTTGACAGTTTTCGAGGTGAGAAATACTTGATTAGTAATTTATGTGCTAAGTCATTTCAGGTTGTAATGGATATGGGGCCAAAGAATTCAACCACATCTTGGCTCTATTCCGTCAAGAGAATGAGATTAACAACAGACTAACAACATCGTTGGAGACACCGCTATACCAGAATGTGACACACAATTCAAAAAAAGTTTACTAAAGAAAGTTCAAATTCTAAGATGGTGTTGCCCCAAACTGGCATTTTTTTATAATTTGAATTATGGTAGGTCTCAGTTCAAAAGCGTTGGCTTCAACAGTTAGGTAATTAATGCTAAGATTGATCTCTTCTACCGATGGGTTGACGTAGTCCCTAAGGGGCTTCATGATGTGATCCTGAGGGTTAGCCATTTCTACACTTGTGTTGATGGATAGTTATGCTCTCTTAAGATTTCTATAAGTGCGATCATTCTCAGGATCAAAAGGGGTAATGCTATCCTCAACTCCCCTATGCATACAAAAGGATAAACTTAACAATCCTTGTGCACCAATCAATCACAACGACCTACACAGGAAAGTCAATATGCACACATGCAAAGTACCCAACACATAAAAGTAAGAATAAATAGATTTAACAACAAATATTTTTTAATTTATTTTTGGTTTTTTTTAACACCAGTAAGAAAACATAAGAACAATGCACGTGCAAACGTACAAACAAAATATGAAATAACATAAAAAAGAAAAATAAAAATTGCCAAAGATTCTTAGCAATTCAACGAAAGTTTTTCCTAAAATCAGCATTTTTCTTAATGCCTTTTCCCAGGTAACAACACCAAAAATTGATGACTTGAAAAGTTGTGGTGAAGCAAGCCAGTCAAATCATGCAAGTACACATGTCAAGTAATAATGCACTTAAAGAGTACCACATATCAATCCCATTAGGAAAGTGTTAAGAATTATTATGGAGGGCGAATATCTAGTCTACTACATGTCTAAACTTAGTTTAGTGTGATCATAAACAAAAGGTGGTTTCTTAAAAGTTTACTCAATAGTGGAAAAAAAAGATAACCAGCTTAGAAAAGACAGAAAATAGCCACAGATAAGTCTTACAACTCTTTAAGGTATAAGAGGCTTGCGCCTCTGTGATTTAGGTGATGTGGTGGTTCATGGTTTTCCTAGAATTTCTACTACATGATAGTTGTCAACAGGGATAGAAAGTCCTCCTTTTACATATGCCTAGGTAAAAGGAAGGTTAGTATCTATGAAGTCGAGGTTTTCTCAATCCCTATGACATCCTGCAGATTTATTCTGATCCACTTTCTAGGTTGAAAACCTATGCTTATTATTACCCAAATTTTTTGGTTAACCATTTTGTTTATTTGTGCAATGAGCAAGAGTCACAGATCGTAAAATATGTTAACATCCTAATTAGCCAGATTAAAAGTAAATAAAACTACATGGTTAACAAAATAATGAAAAATCCTGATTCCTCAGGAAAACAATACAGGAAAAGAAATCGTTCTTGAAAACCACAAAAATTACATACCATGAATCATAGAGACGTGAAAAGAAATTTAGCTACACATGTTAGAAAGAACACAGGACAAACATTTCCTTGAAATCATCATTATAAGTAAAACTGAAAAGTAAAAACTTACAACATAATTTATTCCCTCTTCCACAACAACCAACTCCTCTCTCATGCAACAAAATTCAAAGAATATGTAAGAGAATACAAAGTGAAAAGGTAGGAAATGTCCTTAGCACCTCAGACCCCAAGAAAGGAAGAGGATCTTAAGGAAGAACTATGCAAAATCCTATCTTTTTGTTTTTCAGTCGTCTCTTGGTCTCTCCTCTTTCAAAAGATGCCATAAGGAACATTTTTATAGCTTAATTCATGAATTTGGTAAGAAATTTATTTTTTTGTTAAAACAAATTCTCACTTCGTTGGCGTGGTCACACCAACCTTCTAAATCGAGCGGGTGTCGTCATGCTGGTTCTTTGCAAATCTGGCATGTAACACCTCTTTGTGGTGTGGTCATACCACCGGTGTTGATAGTGTCACATGGTCACGCCTCTTCCAGCATGGTCACACCACTTTAGGCCTCCTTTTTGTTAGATTTTCTTATTCTAAACTACAAAGAATTAAGTAAAATACCATGAAAATTTTAGGGTTAAAAACATGTTAAATCACGTAAAATTGCTCATGTTAGTACCATTTACACCCTAGATCCAACCTTAGTTCTAGTTTTGCTCTTTTTAGCTATTTCAGATATCTTTGTTGTTTGTTGTAATTTCAAACTTTGAATTCAATAATAATATTCAATTTTCCTTTGGCATTTATTATATTATGGTATCATTTGGAATTAGAGACCACCCAACTCTGGTTCCATCATAGTGTGACCTAAACCCATTAAACCATAATCAATTCTTAACCTAACCATAATTTCCCCTTGCTAATTTTCAAAATCAGCAACCCTATTTTTTTTCTTTTTCTGCACCCTAAATTAGTCTCATATACCCTCTTTCATCTCCCAAACCTAAACTTTAGTCATGCCACTGAGGAGACAAGAGTTGGAAGCCGATCGGGAACACCATGGAAGAGATGCAGCAGGAAATCCGTCAACTTCAGCAACGGCTTGCTAAATTGAGAAAGGGACCTATTGAGAGATCACCATCGATCGTGATAGTGAGGCTCAAAGGAGAGAGGGAGAAAAATCTAAATCCCTTTCATTGTGATGATTACAGTGAATAAGAGGAGATGCCACAATACTTTCAGATTCAGTATCAGAGGAGGCCTAAGGATGGAGTGATTTTTGGAGGACATGAAAACATGGTGGTGAAGGTAGACTCACTGGATTCGAGAGGGGAGGGGGGGTTGGATCCATATGACTTCATTGAGTGGTTGCAGACTGTTGAGAAAATTTAGAGTATAAGGAGATACCAATTGATAAGTGGTTTAAGCTTGTGCCATAAATTCGAAAGTGCCTCTTTGTGATGGGAGAACATGAGTAAGACAAAGAGAAGGTAGGAGCAAGATCACCACTCGAGAGAAAATGAAGAAAGAGAAGCATAGAAATACTTACCTCCGCACTACCATCCGAACATGCTCTTAAAGCTTCACCCTCTATAACGGAGAGAGTTGTCAGTGGAGGAGTTCACAATAGAGTTTGTGCAACTCATGCTAAAATGTGAGTTGATAGAGTCAGAAGAGAAAACCATAGCCAGATTGGAAGGCTTAAAGAAGCCATCGGCCATGTCGTTCAGTTTCAACCTTACAAAGCATTGAGCGGTGTTCAGGCATTGGCCCTAAGGTGAAGAAACAACAGATGCAGATCAGGGTCCCATCTTCATTCAGACAGTCACCCACAATCGGAGCTAGTAGGAGTACACCAGAGGAAGGTGTAAAAACTATCCAAAAAGATTATAGCGATGATCATAGTAGGAAGAAGCTCGAGAGGAACAATATACCCATCATAGTGCCCACAAGGAAGTGTTTGTATATGATCGGTTTGGACACTTTGCTTCCAGTTTCCCTACTAACAGAGTTGTCTCTTTCACTAAGTCAGGAGTAATAGAAGAAGTGGACAGTGGTGCTAGAGACATAGAAGATAGTGAAGAGGCATATGAGTACTAGCTTTTAGCTAATATGGGTGAGACATTGTGGTTCGATTTAGACTACGAGTGAGCAGCAGTGGCTTCACCACATCTTTGATACCTGTTGCACTGCGAAGGGAAATATGTGCATCCTTATCATCGATGGAGGTAATTGTGATAATACGGTGTCTACATTGATGGTGGATAAGTTGAGTCTCACAACGCAGAGACATTCTCAACCATATTTACTTATTTGGTAGAAGAAAAACATGGTTAGCATTAACAAGAGATTTCTCATAAAGTATGGTGTGATATTGTATCCATGAAAGCTTGTCACATTTTGTGTGGAGACTTTCACTGTTTGATTACAAGACTCAACATTATGGGTTCATGAACACAGATTCATCAAGAATGGAAAGCGCATGATTCTCCTACCTTATGCAAAGTCCAAGGTTTTATTTGCTCTTGTCATGAGAGAGCACCAGTGGGATCAATTTTGATAATGTTAAAGGATAATGAAATAGAAGAATCGATATTAGACACATGTCAGCCACTATAGAGAGAGTTTAAGGACTTCCTGACTGACAAATTACCGTCAGGGCTACCACTATTAAGGCAGGTTCAACCTGTCTTAATGATAGTAAGAAATGAGTCAACCTTGACCTACTTTTGGAGGACTCTGTGAAGTACGCTTGACCCAAAGTTTTAGTTCAGGTTAACAATGTAACCACAGATGGTCGGACAGATAGAGACAGGTACTTGCAATTCGGGAAACCTTCTTGGTAGAAGGTAAACGTGTGAGTGGCTCTCTTTTAGGTTTAGGGTTTTGTAAAAAATACCGAGGTTGTCTTAATGGATGGATTGACATTAGAGGTTTTGTGTAAAATGTAAAGATGAGTTTTGCGTCCCATACTGTTGTGACTTGAGACGAAAGAGCTTGTACGGTTTTTTATGAAGGCTTTGAAAAATTTTAATAAATGAGAATGTCACATCGAAAAAGTTTGTGAGATGGAATAATATTGTCCACATCAATTATTCCCTTAAGATTGTGACCTTGCGTTATTTCAAATTGGGTTCTTTTGGATTTTGTTAAAGCAATTTTTTTATATAAATTCAGAAGTTTGAACTTGGTAGTGTAAATTTGAATTTTATATGCTCTATTTTAATCAAACATCTAAGCTCTCAGAGTCTTATTTATTAAGTCCATTAGTTTGTTTGTGGGTGAAAAATAGAGGAGACTTTTAGTTTTGTCCCAAGTATTTTTTATAAGGTCATAAAAAAATATGATATAAATTTGACATCTCTAGTGGTGACTAGTGAAAATTGACTATGCAATTTAATAATTTTTCTAAAGAATAATCTTTCCATGTGGGAGCATCATGGAGTTGGGAACAAGGTAGGAAATGCATTATTTTTAAAAACCTGATCACTGAAGCTTTTTTTTTTAGAAATTGAACATTAACGTTAGGTTATAAATTAATAGTTAGAGCGTGCTTTGAATTTTAGTCTCCTAGTTGAAAAGAAGACTCTTTACCAACTCCTCTACAAGGCATGTTATTTACTATAACTAAATGCTATATGGGTAACCCAATTTAACTTCTATAGACAAATCCTCGTAAGGCCTCCAAGGCACTAGCATTGAATGCATCCTCATGTTTTTTGTTTAATGGCCTTAACTTTTCAAGTAAAAGACTTTGTCTCTGATATGTAAATATCTCTCTTTAAGAAGGGCCAATAAAACCCACTTACAATTTACTTCTTTCCAATTGACCTATATATCATCGATAATGTTACTAAAAAAAGAGGAATTTTGTATGGGATGGGTTAGGAAATACACAATTGTTTCTTTTATGCAAGTAAACTATTATTATATGTAAAAGTACTTCTAGAAATAAAGGTGTCTCAACACTTGAGGTAAATAATATGAAATTTATGACAGTATATAGTCCTTCGTATGCCTACTAAAAATCCAAGGATTTGAAGCTCCAATAAGGATAACATAAATTCAGTATGGATTAGGCTTATTCTTTATCTTGAACTTACATGCCAACATTCAACACATGATAATCCAATAAAATTCATCCGAGTTTGCTTGTCTATGATTAAGCTTTCTTTAGGTATTTATGCAGCTCAAAATATGATCATTAATGTTGAGGGTTTATTTATTTCGCAATTGATAATGCCTCTAGTGTTTTAAATGTTAAAACTCAACATAAAATTTTATATTATAGGTAAAGTATCTTTGTTTAACTTCATTCAACTTTTCATTTTGAATAAAGGAAATGTGGTGGTTCCATTGGCTTAATGTTGCCTCTTATATTTATCTCATTTGCATCGTAATTCACCTCATTTGCCTTAAAAGAAATGAAGAAGTCTTAGTACTAGAGAAAGTGTCATGAGGACCTGGTTCTTCTTGAATACCTTTGGAGCACTAAACATCTGATAATACATCTTTCTCAAAAGATTAGTATAATGAGAGATAGTAGTACTAAAGTTTTTAATAAACTTCTTATAAAAATGTTTAATTCATGACAACTCTTAATCATAGTTAACCTCCTAACTTTTGAAACCCTTTTAATATTACCTTAATCATAGATAGTTTAAATTTAAAGTTTTGTGAAAAAGACTAGAGGTTGTCTTAATGGGTTTAGTAGCTTTGGAGGGTTATGGTGAAATTCAAAGTTGTTTTTGAAGCTTATTGTGCCATGATTTGAAGTAAAAGGACTTGTAAGGTTTGACTTGAGTAGTAAGAAGAATAATAAGCTAAAGGAACAAAACTGTGGGAGGGAGAATTATCTCTTATTTCTTATTCCAACTCTTCAACTATAGGTTTACATACATAGAGAAACTGGTTACTTCTACTTTATACTCTTATGAATATATCTATCCTATACATCCAAAGGAAATAATTTTGAAATAAACATAAATGCTAAGATAATAAAATTAATCTAGGAGTTTTCCAAATTATCTCCAATAAATAAGCAGGCTGATCGACCTTTTTATAATTTCCAAATTATAATTTAATTTCACATTAAAATTCTTCATAAATATTTCTAACCATTTATTGTGCCAGCATCATTTATTAATCTCTAATTTGTGATTTTCTGAATGGTTTTCAAAAAGTTCATTTTGTTTGCAAAGTTTCCTACCAAACTCGTGCCTCTTTCATCTAGCCTTTGTAATCCTAGTCAAGCTTAGTTGGATTTGATTGTCTTGATTTTCTGCAATCTATTCGTTTTTTGACATGTGCTTGGTTCTGCTTCGCATTAAAGCCCAAATTTTTATCTAATGTTCAGATTCCTGATTCGAATGTTATGAACGTGCAAAAATATATTCACTTTTGACTATGAATATTACAAAATCTTACAACTGACTTATATAAGCCTTTGAAATTTCGATCATTTCATTCGACTCCCCTTCAATCAAAACAATGCCTTCCAATGACTTATATATTGTTTTGATTGAAGGGGAGTCGAATGAAATGAAATGAAATGAAATTTCAATGACTTATATAAGTCAGTTATAAAACTTTTATTTCAATCAATTTTGTATTATTTGCAGTCCAGGTGAATACTTATATAAGTCCAAGTGGCATCACCCATTAATTATAGGTCACTGTATTCCTTATCTATTGTGGACAAGGGAATGCCTTAATCATCTCCGACAGTATGTTGATTCTAACTCTCTTTTTTCCAGTTTCTTTTAAGAAAGGGATTGTCCTCTATTGCTTTTAGCTGTAGTTGTCTAGTCTCCCAACTTTATATATATGCTCTAATTATCTAGTGTCACGATCCAACCCCAACTGGAATTAACTAAGGTGGGAAATAAAACAATGATAATCATGTTGTTATATTATTCATTTTCTAGCATTAATAATCTATATTTCAATAAAATTAAAGAGCTACTAAAAAAATAAAATAAAATAGTATAATTAAATTTTACTTTAGCTCAGTCTGTTCATGTCTTCTATATAGGGGTGTAAACAAGCCGAACATGAAACTTAGCTCGTGTTCGCCTCGTTTATATTTCGAGATAAAAAATGTGTGTTCGTGTACGTCTTGTTTGCTTAGCGAGCCGAACACGAGCTGTTCACAAACAAAACCGTTTTGACAACACTAATCACGTAGCCATAAGATATTAAGGGTTGGGGCAAGATTTAAAAATTATTCTTTATATTAAAACATCATTTGAATCTAATTTAATAAATTTTTATTCTTTTTTTTTTAATTAGTACTTTTAATTGATTATAAATCTTTGTAGCATTGTAGTCAAATTAATTTTTTAAAAATACTACTCATCAATATATATATATATATATATATACACACATATAATTGATGAGTAGTATTTCGAGCCAAACACGAACAATCAAATCTTTGTTCGTGTTCGGCTCGTTAACTTAGTGAACGAGCTAAACCTAAGCTTTTTAACTGGACGAATACGAGCTGTTCGTAAACAACGAGCCATTTTGACAACCCTACTTCTATATGCATTTCATTTTTTTTATTATTCATTTTTTAATCAATTAAACCTGTAATGCTAGTTTAAAGTAACAACGAATTAAAAAAACTCAGTGAATATATCTACTTCTAAATCATAATAACGTAATGAAAATGAAACAATATATGGTTATTAAACTTTTAATAAAACAATTTTAAAACATATGATAATTTATATTTTTGAATATCATCAATCAAGAATATTTTAAATATTTTATTATTCCATATCATATCATTTTATGTACAACCGCCATAGGTGCACCTTCTAAATTTGTATTGTTAGAAAAAATAAATAAACAATTATTTTATGTGAGCCAACCTATGTAAATAAATGTGTTATTCATGTTATCTTAAAGTTAAGCCTAATTAATGTAATCTAATAAAGTATAGGTTTATGGGTAATAATATTTTAAATTATTATCAAAATTATAGGTGTAGAGACCTATTTATATTTTCAACTCTTATGATGGGCAAAATTAGAAGAGCAAAGTTAAGGAAATAACTACCTATGAGTAGTTATCTTAAAGAGTCATAGTATAAGTCTTTTCACTTATTCAAGCGGAAGAAAACTTTCATCTTATTTGGAATCTCATTGGCAGAAATGAATTAGGAATACACAGCGATTTGGAAGACAATGACCCATAACAACAAGAAATCATGAATCATGATATGCTTCCAAACTTTAGTTTATTTCTTTTGATCTGACATGGAATATTTGATGTTTCATAACTTAAATCTTTATTTTGTGATTTCATTAAATTTCTAACAAATGATATCACAGCCAACTCTATGTTAAATCATTGAGAATCAACCTTTATTTATTTATTTATTTTAAGTTTAGTTTTCTTGGCTTTACATATGCTTTTAGTGAAGAAGCCTAATTTTTGTCCATGTTATTTTTTTTGTTCAAGTTTTCAAGGATATTTTCTATTATTAGTTGTGTGAATTCAATAAAACTTTACTTTTCATAATAATATGATGATTTGTTCTTTTTATATTATGAATAAAAAAACATTAAAGATGAATAATAAAAGAGGAAATGCTTTATAAACCTTTGGGAACTAAATGTAAGGATTGGAAAGATAATGCATTCATAGCTCTTGATTGCCTTGATCTTGACCTTGCACTAATGATTCAACATCCCATTAGTAATGATCAAAGTTCCACAGAGGATAAAAAGAAAATTGAGAAATGTGATCGTTCAAATGGTATATGTCTCATAATCATCAAGTGAGACATTCCATAAGTATTTATAGACACGGTGTCTGATGAGGTTGATATAAGCAAAGTTTTCCTTGAGGCTTTTGAGAAATGCTTTGCCAAAAATGACAAGGCTAAACAAACATGTTTCTAGTGAGCATGATTTCAACGAGGTATCAAAGTAAGGGAAACATAAAAAAGTGCATCATGAAGATGTCCCATCTTGCTTCAAAAGTAAAGACACTAGAGTTGGATATTTTTTAAGAGCTTTTAGTGCAGCTAGTTTTGAATTATCTTCCTGCACAATTAAATCAATTTAAGGTTAGTTACAATTGTCAAAAGGAAACAAATGAACTCTCAATGAGCTCATTTTTCGTTGTGTTCAAGAGAAAGAAAAATTGAAGCAAGAAAAGACTGAAAGCATTCATTTGACTAGGACCTCTAAGAATAATAAGAAGAAAAAACATAATAATAATGAAACTGTTAAAGGTCCAACACAAAAGAAACAAAGTAAAGAAGAAAATTTTGTTTCTTTTATGATAAGTTTAGATATATAAAGAATGCTTGTATCAAATATCATGCTTGACAGGAAAAAAAAGACACTTCTTAATTTGGTTTATTCTAAAGCTAATTTATCCTTGGTATTAAAGCATACTTGGAGGATTGATTAAGGTGCTACCACTCATATAAGTGTGTTTATGAATGGTTGTCTGAGCTAAATAACTGTCAGTTATGCCATCGATTATAGCTTTTTCTGTAATGTATCGAAAGTCAATTAATGTTGAAAGATTTATTTATGTGAGTGATGGTAAAACATTTGAAGTTGAAGCTATATGCCATTTTAGATTATTATTATTATGTATAGGTTATTATTTGGATTTGAAAGACACATTAGTTGTATTGTCATTTAGAAAAAAAATTAGTTTTTATTTCTACTTTGAAAAAAAAAACTGGATATACTTGTTCATTTGGAAATGCTCAGCTCAGTATTTTGTTAAATTCAAATGTTATTGATATTTTTTCTTTATGTCAATAAGATAATCTATATTTGTCTGATATGGTTGCTTATAATGAAGCCTTGCATGTTAATGCTCCATGTATACAATGAAAATTAGCTAATAATAATTCTTCTATAATATGACATAAGTGGTTAGGTCATATTTCAAAGGAATGAATGGAAACACTTGTATTAGAAGAAATTCTTGATTTCCTTGACTTCACAGACTTTGAAGTTTGTATTGAATGTATTAAAGGAAAACAAACCATTAAAAGAGGACAAAGTGCTTCCAGAGCTTAAGTTATCTTAGAATTGATACATATAGATGTTTGTGGTCCATTTCTTATGGTTTCATGTAATAGTCAACAATCTTTTATATCATTCATGGAAGATTTCATTAGATATGACTACTGTATCTCATACATGAAAGATCACAATCATTAGACTTGTTCAAATCATATAAGGCAGAGGCTGAGCTTCAGCTCAACAAAAAAAAATAAATGCATTAGATCTAATAGTGGTGGTGAATACTATGACAAGTCTCGAGCCATTTGCCAAATACCTAGAGGAATGTTGGATAGTACCTCAATATACCATGTTGGGGTCACCTAGAAGAATGGTGTTACTGAGAGACGAAACATGTCACTTAAGGATATGGTGATGAGTATGATATATCATTCTACCCTACCTGAATATCTTTGGAGTAAAGCACTCAGGACTACAACTTATGTTCTCAATAGAGTACCAACTAAGATAATAACCAAAACTCCATATGAACTTTAAACTAGCAAAAGACTAATCTTAAGCATTTTCATAGTTGGGATTGTCCAGCTGAGGCAAAGCCTTTTAGGTTATTTCATTGGTTACTTTGAACAATCAAAGAGGTATAATTTTTATGATTTTACTGCTAAGATTATTTTTGAGACCAAAAAGGAAATATTCTTTGAGGGTGTTTAATTTTGAGGGAGGCCATAAGGTTAAAGATTTATTATAGAAGACCTTGATCGAATAGAATTAGTTACTATTCCTCCACTTAATTTTGATAATAATGAGGTTTATATTCATGTCATTGATAAAGTTACAAATTAAGATCAACAAAAAAAAGTTGTTGAGCCCCTTGAGGTACAAACTCAAATCTCTCAAGCACAACTACCACAAATACATGAGCTATTAAGGAGATCCACTAGAGAGAAAAGAAGTAATATTTCAGATGATCATATAATATTTCTCCAAGAAAATGATGATAAGATTAGATTGATGGAGAATAATCCCATAAATGTCCATCAAGCAATGCAAAGTGTAAACTCTCAAATGTGGATTGTGTCATGAATGAGGAAATCTAGTCCATGCAAGGCAATAAGGTTTGGGATCTTGTTCTATTACCTAAATGGTGTGAAACCTATTGGTTGTAAATGGATATTTAAAACCAAGAGGGATTCTAAGGGCGTTGTAGAATAATATAAGACTCTTCTTGTTGTTGAGGGCTTTACTCAAAGGAAGGCAGCAATTAGAAAGAGACGTTCTCTTTTGTTTCTATGAAAGACTCTTTTAGGATTATTATTGACCTTGTTGCATACTTTGATCATGAGTTGCATCAGATGGATGTTAAAACAACATTTCTAAATGACGACATTAATGAAACAATTTATATGAAGCAACCTAAAAACTTTGCGTTGGGAGATGAAAGAAAACAATTTGCAAATTAAATAAATCCATCTTTAGGCTTAACCATGCCTCTCATTATTGGTATCACAAATTTCATGAAGTAATATCTCGTTGAGTTTTAAGATGAATATTGCAGAGAATTTTGTATAACATAAGTTCAGTGGGATTAAATGTATTTTACTCGTATTGTATGTTGATGATATACTGCTCGCTACCAATGATATAGGAATATTCCAAGAAACCAATAGATTTTTGTTGAAGTATTTTGAAATGAAAAATGTCGGTGACATCTCTTCTATGTTGGGAATTAAAATATATCGAGAACATTCTCGTTGTTTTCTTGGTCTATCACAAAGTGCCATATCAAAAAGGTGCTTATAAGATTTAACATGCAAAATTACACATTAGGAGAAACCTTTATGTTTAAAGAAGAGAAATTTAATTTAAGTCAGTGCCCTAAAAATAAATTTGATACTAAGAAAATGGAAAAGATTCTTTATGCATCAGATGTTGGGAGTCTGATGTATGCTCAAGTTTGCACACATCTAAATATGACATACATTATTGGAATTTTGGGTAGATATTTGAGCAATCCGGAATGGATCACTGGAAAGAAACAAAACGAGTTATGCAGTATTTACAAAGAATAAAAGATTACATGCACACATATAAAAGGTTAGACTAACTTGAGATTATTAATTATTCATATTTAAATTTCGGTGGAAGTCAAGATAGTCGTTGATCCACTTCAGACCATATTTATCTACTTGATGAAGGAGCAATTTCTTGAAGGAGTGTCAAGCGGTCACTAATAACTTCTTCCATATGACATCATTGTTTGTAGCATATTATGAAACATACAATCATAGAATATGGTTGTGAAACTTTTTCACTGGGTTGCAAATTGTGAAAAATATAGAAAGGCCACTTTAGTTATTTTGTGATAATAAATTTGCAGCTTTGTATTCCAATAAGAACATGAGTTCTTTAAAATCAAAGCATATAAAAATTAAGAACCTTGTTGTTAAAAAAAGAGTTCAGAGTTGTCAAATTTTTATAGAACACATTGACACAAACTCCATAATTGCAGATTTGCTCATTAAAAGAATTCTATTCAAGGGCTTTCATGAGTTCAGTAACTTGATAGTATATAGTTTTTGTGAGAGTTTATATTTGAATGCTATTTTCTTTTAAATATACAGGCATTGTGTGTTCTTGCATAAATGATTTCACTTTAATTTCTATTTAGTTTTTGATTTAATTAAAGTTTCAGTTTAAACTATTTGAAATAAGACATGGATATATCACCTTCTATGTAAGTTTCATGCTACAAATTCATAGTTGAACGTGTCATTTGGTTGTATTGATATATGTGATCATTGATTGGTCTAGTCACGCTATATTTGTGATGAATGTTGCTCATTCTATATTGATATAATTAATGTAAAACAAGAACCCATAACTATAAGAAATCATGAATCATGTTATGCTTCCGTAAATTTGTTTTATATTGCTTGATGATTTCACATGGAAGTTCTAAGATTTCATGAATCAAATCTCTGGGTTGTGATTTCATTATGTTTCCAACATGCATCATTTAAGATACTTCAATATCAATATCATTTTTCATATACGTGCATGAGTATCTTTGCATTTCCCCATTAGTACCATATATGAGTGAATTCCATCATATTCAAGAATACACATACAATCAATTTATGCATTTCATATCATTTATATATTTTTTTTCATTCAATTATAACTTTAAATAATACATAACTTTAGTATTTTTAAATTAAATATTCAACACAATGATATGAGCAACATCTAAAATAATGTATAAATCATAATAAAATGGTCCAATTAAGTTTCAATAATAATTAATAAATTCAGTTCAGAAAAAGTAAAAACAATTATAACATAAAAGTAAGAGGACCGACTCTGAGTTCATCTTAAGAAATGATCATTTCAAATCCATTAACTTTCTCAATCAGAGCTTAAATATTCTCACCTAAATATATTTCATAATATTTTAACATTATGAAATATTATCTTACCTTTTCATTCTTCTTTAGCACAATCTCACCTCAATCTATCTTTTTTCCTTTAATTCAACTGCTTATCCAGATTTAATCACTAATATTAGTTCATGATCTTTAAGTATAATTTAATATCAATTCATGAAATTTTGTATAACTTAATAACATATAATTAATGAAGTAAAATAACTTGTATAAATAGAGTACTAAACATTTATCTTAACTTCAGTGTTGTTAACTTTCCTCGACCCAAGCCAAAATTTTCAAGCTTTTATAATTTCTAATTATGATTTTTAAATTCAAAAACAATAATTAATACTATTTAGTTAAATATAAAACAAAACCCATATTAAAAGCCAACCATAACCTTATAAAGGATTGGTTCGGTTTGATCTTAATATCTAGTACGAGTGCTAACCCTTCGCCTCCTCCTCTTCTTCTTCTTCCTATTCGGCCACAAAGGCTCACTCTTCCTTCCTACTACCTGATCTCGCACCACAGGCGTTTGATTCTTCCTCATGCACAAGAAACCATCGATGCTCATTTTCTTCTTCCAGCTGCTCGGGTCTATTCTCCCTCACCTTCTCCTTCACACTAGAAACACACAGTGTGCCCCATCACACCTTTACCTCTCTCCCTTCTTCCATCTCGTCACTTTTACTTCCTTCTACTCCTCCTACACTTCTCCAACTCCAAATATGCAACAACTTTGTGAGTCTCAGCATCACATGCATGACCGCTCGTGTGGTGTTCCACCACTTTTCTTCTGGCAAGCCTTCCTCAACAATCAGATCCACGCACGGGCACTCACACCTTCGTCGATGCCCTCGATTGCTACCCTCCCCAGGTATGTTCGTGTTCACAATCAGAGTCAGCGTCACCTTCACATCTCTCTTCTTCTTGAAATTATCTCTGTTTCGATTCTTCTGTTACATTTCTTGATTTCCTTCGACTCTTCTTTAAATGGTCGGAAGAGCCCTCCTCCTGATTGAATACGACTCTTCTGGATTGATATGACTCTTCTTGATCTAATGGGCGTCATCAGAGAAAAATATTGGGTATTAGAACTAGTTTCCCAACATCCTATTAAAAGGGTTTGCCTTATCCCTACAATAACTTGGTGCACTTGCAATGTTTTATTTGGCTTAGCATCCAAAATTTGATCCTATGACACTTTAAAATTTGCATGGTCTCATGGTACATATGGGTTAATCTTTGGCCATGAAACATAATCATTGCATTAAGTGATTTTAAGATTCGAAATTACCACTAATCCTAAAGCAATGAATTTAATGACATTCTTAAGTACAAGGATTGTGGATCAATTGGGACACAAGATAAGTTCAATAAATATTTTAAAATAATTATATTCAATTATATTACTAATTTGCTTAGGTTTTTAAATTTGAAATTGATTGTACCTTTGGTTTAAGCTCAATTGAACATCTAAACAAGAATTCTTATGCTCATTTCAATTATACATGCATACCTTTATATATATATATATATATATATATATATATATATATATATGTATAGTATTTAATTAAATTTGATAATTTCCTATTATATATGCTGCAACCTCTTACTTCATGCTATACTAAGCTCACAATTGGTGTTCATTTCAATGCCTTTTCACAACCTGACGCTTTTAAAAGTGTCATTTAATGTCACTTGAAGATTCAATGGTGCACTCACATGCAAGGAAAAAATTTGCGTACATAAGACGCACGCAGAGCTGCGTTAAATAGGTTACAGGGAGGATTTTGAGAGGTTATAACCGCGTTATACCCCCTGTAACCTCCCTGTAACCTACCTGCATATGAAAACAGAATTGCGGAACTTATTAGAAGGTACAGGTAGGTTACAGGGAGGTTACAGGGGGTATAACGCGGTTATAACCTCCTAAAATCCTCCATATAACCTGTTTGCAGGTTACAGACGTACGCAACTCTGCGTACGTCTTATGCACGCAAATTTTTTCCCGCATGCACACACGCACACACACATCAAATTGGAGCTTGTTCGATTTCGTGTGATGGGCTTTCAATGCTTCAAATTCGATCGCCCGTCCCTCTGAGATGATGAGTGATAGATTATAAAGCTTGAGATTCAAATTACTAATCTTTAACATAAAATCTTTTGTTTTAAACAACAAGCCACAAGTGTTTTTGCATTGCTCATCATTCTATTTATAATGTAAAAGGAGCATTTACATACATACCACTAAATTCATTTGCATTTAAATACCTAATTCTCAACTCTGCTTGTTCCAAGTGTTTCATCTCACCAAAAATAAATTAAAAAAAGCACTTTTCATATATGTAAAAACTGAAGTTTAGGTGTTAGATATGTAAATACATAGATATTGAGTGATATGTATGCTCTCCAATTATATGCAATCATATTCTAGCCATTAGAAGATTCCTAAATCAAAATATGTCAAAATAGAAACTTTTGCAACATCTATTTTAAAACCAAAACAAGAAATGTAAATGTTTATAAATAAAAGAGCTTTGCATTTGGAATTAGAGTGCATAAAAAGGCAATGGCCAGTGGCCACAACAAAAAAGTAGGTGCGAGCCAACTTAGGTTCCGGGCGGGCAAATTCCCCCCTCCCCTCCCCTCCCCTCAAATTCAGATTTTGTACTTATATGAGAAGGTAATTTGACATTTTGCCCTTCTAAAACATCAGTCTTGCCCCTCCCGAAATATCACTTTGTCCTTTGTTGTCCTAGCCTCTCTAATGTTGCGTATAACGGAATAGCTTGCCCTCTCTTAAAAAAGAGACTGGTTCCCAAAAAATATAGAGGAAAAGATCACAAGTATATAGGAATTGGAGGATATTTGGTCCCTTCAATAATTTTTTGAAAATTTTAGGTATATTTTTGTAGTGTTTGATTAAGGTTCATTTAAACGGATGGATTTGATTTTTGGGAAATGAAATTTCAATAAACACTTTCAAGTGCTTTTGAGATCTAAAAATCACCCCTTAAGTTTTATGTCTCAACATTTTCCTACAAAAACACCACTCAATTCTATCATTCACATTTCTACCACCTAAACTTCAACTTTTACATGCACGCCACCTTTTTCTTCTCATGAAAAGGTCTGTTTCACCTTGCCAAAGTAAATCTATAAAAGATATGGGTGGCATAAATGTAAATAATAAAATTATAGGAATTTGGGTGGTATGTTTGAAACGCCCCTTGAATTTATCAAAAAGTCAAAATTATGTAATTTTATACAATTAATTATAATGTAATTACCAACTATATATATATATATATATATATATATATATATATATATATATATAGTCAACACACGCAATGTACAATGACAATTAAATTAAGGCTGCCATTTATGACTATGGACGTCTGCAAATTAAAGGCTAAGTTTGGATTGGTGTGATTTTTCAAAATTAGGTCTTTGCATTAATGACTATATCCACATGTTAAAATATATTAAAAATCAGACTTTTGAGGCTTTAGAAATCTTCAGCGGTAGTTGATGCCTATATTTGTTGAATTTCTAAAGTTTAACAGTACACAAATATGAAATAATATCAAGTATATTTGAAACTATGTGCTATTTGCATTAATGCCAAAACTCACATTTTTAATTGTTTTAAAGGTAGTTAGGTGAAATTATTAGGGGATTTTGGTAAATGTCATCAAAATCTACACTATGTACAAAACTATGTCATAGTCAAAATAATATCATATTGCGAATTTCTCTTACAATGTTGAAGAAGGGGTGATTTCTTCTTATATTTGATGCCAAAGTAGCTATTAAAGCATGATGATGATTATTAGATGTTTTTATGTATTTGTAAAGTTTGTAGTTAATTTCTGTAAGTGCGATACTTATCATCTAATACTGTTTACATAAAAAGAATAAGTTTAATACATATCGCCTTGAGGTATTATATAAGTGATGGTTGCTTGGTGTGGAAAGGGATTCCCTCATTCTTTCCCTTCATTGAGCAATAAATAGAAACTATCATAGAGAAGGTATGTACAATAATAGAATTTTATCAATTATATAGGAAGTTATCACATAAAGTGATTTTTTTTTTTTTGAGTGGTGGACAACGATCACTAAAGGTGATGAGGTTACAATTGAAGGCTTGAGACATTCTTGAAGGAAAATCTCTTAATAACATGGAGGTTGTTCATTAATGAGTCAATCCATCAGAGTTGTGGAAAGCTTTTGTTCATCTTTGGAGAACATGACTCGTGAAGGAATGATGCTCAAGTTTAAAGTGTATGTTAAGGTCCTTAGTTGTAAGGGTCTTATCCTCTCACTTAATATTGACCTCATATATGTTGTAGAAGCAAAAATCACCTTATTCAACTTAATGACCCATGATTAATACCACCAATGCTCTTTGATAATAAGAAAAATTATAATAATTTTACTTCTATGATAGGAAGATTTGGGCTAAGTGAGCTCCATCGCTTTCTTTTCTTCTATCCTCATAAATACACACTTAATCTGTGGAATCATTCATTGCAAACAAGCTATTCTCTTTTTTTTTTTAATGTGGTTAATGCATCAAACTTTTAGGATGATGGAGTTCACTTATGGGACATCTTTAAGGAAATTGTAAGAAAATATTAATATAATTTGGTTTTCTTTGTGTTTTAAACTATTGCAAATATCACTTAACGAAACAAGAAAGTGACTCTATCTAGGATATTAGGTTCTAAGGAATTAATTCAGTAAAAAAATTATACAAGTTTAAAGTTATGATCTTCTGTTAAATTTTCTTAGTCTTGGTTCAATATATGATTGACAATTGTCTCCATCAAATTGGATAAGATTTTGGTCAATGATATTTGACCCTTTTGCAAGATTGATGCTTATAGATGCTTAGACCCTTCCTATTAAACCTTCTAATCGTAGGGTTCGCTTTACAAACTACTTGAGTACTTAAGTAGGATATTCTGATAGTTTGAAGATAGTTTGGTCTTCTTAGTTTACGAGATATTCCATCTTCATTATACATGAAAAAGTAAAATCTCTTAAAATTCTTCTCAAAGTTTATAAATGATCATCTAATAATCACTTCTCTAATAACATTAAGAAACTAGAACATTGGCAACTTATCATCCTTTAACTTCTTGGCTTTGAGCCTCAGGATTTTATCTTCATTGTTGAAGTTAAAAAAGTAAGTGATATTCTTTATAACTTATATTTCTCGTGGACATCGTAGATCATCAAAGGAGCAAATACTAAACGCCTTATTAAAGTGGAAGATGATCTCTATTTTCTTTATGGGAAATTGAAAGGAAGGAAAAATCATACTTCAAATGACATTGTCTTCTCCTCATTGTCGCACATTTCAATGATTATTTAAAATCTAACAACTTTATTTCTATTTTCATGTGATATAATTTCTTATTTCGTTACTAATTTGACTACGCCAAACTACTACTGAAGAAATCAAAATGGTTGTTTTTTTTTCTTGCTTCTAGATGCACATTTCTAAGCCCCTACAATTCACTTTTGAATTTTTTGTCAACTCTCATGATGCTATTGGCACTTAAGTTTGCTTTGTAGTTTATTGCTTTTTTTTTTCTCTTAGAAACTTTATAGAAATGAAAAAACATGAGGATTGTTCTCATTCCTAGAAGCTCACATGCCACTATTTTCTTTAATTTTAGATCAATTTCTCTCTATAATTTTTTTTGCATAATCGTAGTCAAAATAATTACCAAGCGATTTAAATTATTTGACATTCAGTATAAGTCCTAGTCATGTAGGATTCTTTCACTTCTGAATTTCTACTGACAATATTTTTTTTAGTACGAAAATACTTTATGAATTTCATTACAATAGAAATGGAGACTTTATGCCAAGCATACATATCTAACATCTTTTTCTATGATTTAACATGATAACTCTCTTTCTATGTGTTGGCATTAGATCAACAACTTTTTGTTGATCTGTTGCATATGGATGGACATTTTTTTTTGGTTGAACAAATACAAAAAAATTTGCTTCCTTAAAGTCAATCTTGCAAAGTTTGGAGATGCTAATGGTCTCCATATAAATTACAATAAAAGCTTTATACTCTTCTCCCCTAAAACTTCGCATTCTTTAGTTTTTACTTCTCCACTCAGTCAAAAGCTTTATATTCATAAAATGCTCTTTATTTTATGGATGGAATGAGAGATCCTTATCCTTTGTTGATAGATGCCAATTAATTAAAATCTTCTTTTGAAACTCTAACTCTTACTAGATAAGTTCTCTTAATTCCCTTAAAGCTTGCTTGGAATTATTGTAAATTTCTCTATCATGACAATACTAAAGCTTAAAAGCTTCATCTTGTCTTCAGGGACAAAATTTACAAACCTAAAACTAGTGGGGATTTGGATATCCCCTATACTACTGCTTGAACTGATAAAGTCGAGATTGTCTATACTCTAAAATATAAACCTTTTTATACTATTTCTGATGACTCTAACTTTAAAT
>NEWO01000016.1:4130270-4140792 GCA_003013225.1 Phalaenopsis aphrodite
GTCGATTGATCAAATTAACGGGAAAGATTTGATCGAAACGATCAGGCCGGTGGAGGCCGGTCGACCTATCTGATGAAAAGTGTCGATCGATACAAATGGGGCAATTGTGGTCGATTGATCGAGTCGAGGGTAGATAATCGATCGCATCGACGTAGGCAACTGATTTTTCCTACATGAAAAAATGGATATTTTAATGTTATTGACCTCACTTTTGGTTGAGGTCGAGTCTTTTCTCTTTAGTAGCCTAGGGTCTAGCCATAAGATTTTCCTGTTGACTATTTCTAGAGAACTAGAAAATGAACTCTCACCATTAGAAACTCTAAACCATTCTTTCCTCAACTTGAAGTTCCACATATTGGTCCTAACCTCTAGCACTTAGTAGGCGAGGTCAATATGGGGGAGCTCAAGTTGAATCCCCATAGGACTGTCTAGCCTTAGGGTTGACCTGGGTGTTGGTCTAGAGCTAGTTCACTCAATTTCACTCACAATCCTAAACCCAAACTTTGTTGACTTTGATCCCTTGATCTTTGGGAGACTCATGTAGATGGTCCCCTAAACCCACTGACCCTAGGAGATGGTCTAACCAAGACCAATACATGAAGGAACCAAATGGAGATTCCGTTAATCCATAGCTCAAATAGGGTAGTTGACACATCAATTTCATCAAAATATTCAACTTAGACTTTTTGCCTCCCAAACCTACCCAATTTACCAAAACAACCCCAAACCCTAAATTTGACTAACATTCCCAATTTCTCCCAAAATAGTTAAAAAAATCATTTCAAAATACCCAAATTGCCCAAAACCACACAAAATTTCCAAAATACCCCAAAATTTGCTAAAATTACAAAAGTCTCCTTGGTGGCCCAAACTTTCCCAAAACTTCAAAAATCACTTCAAATGTCCCCAAAACCAATTTGGACTCTTCTATTGAGCCCAATTTGACCAATTTGACCTATTTTGACCAAAAGCCCCAAATTGCCCTTAAAGGCCCAATTTTCCCAAATTCACCCCAAATGTCCATCAATATGACCCCAATCTTCCCAAATTTTAATTATAAACTCAAATTCATCATGATAAAACTCAATTCAAACCAAATCTAAGTCAAATTGACCTACATTTGAATCCAATTTCAGGCCAAATAAAAAAGGCCCAATTTTACCCAAGATCAAAATCTCATTCAATTGGCCCCCAAATCTTTCCAATTGCCTTAACTGTGGATCATAAACTCTTTAAAACATATCCACACATCAAATTGAATCCTGAATTGACCTTGATCAAGCTTCAATTTTATCCAATTTCAACCCAAAACCAAAACCCCCAATTTGCCCAAATTTAGCCATGTCTCCAAATGTCAACAAATTAAATGCCCAAACACCAAAATTGACACCTAATTGATATTGAGAACTCTTCATGACGTTCCCATAGACCATTTTAAATCATTAATTTAGACTTAACCCAAATCTAGCCCAACCTAGGCCAAGTTTAACCCAATACCCTCCAAATTGATTAAATTTCAAAATCCTCCAAATTGAACCTCCAAATGAATTCAAAATCACTCCACATGTTTTCCAAACTCTTCATGACAATCATCTACACCAAATTGCTCAATTGTTTGAGCTCAATGTCATGGCTATTCTAACCCAAAGCCAACTTCAAGCCAATTTGACCCAAATTGAACCAATGCACCAAAATTGACTTAGCCATACCCAAACGACCAAATTAATGACACCACAACCACCAAGCACACCCTAGTGACCAGCCTAAACCCACCTAAATCAGCCAAGGTGTGCTATGGACAAATGGTTCCCTAAATTGGGGGATTTCATCCCATTTTTGGGACTTTGATCAACACCTGAAATCGAGCTTCGTACAAAACATAGCTAGAAAATTCACCATGGCCCGAGACTTCATTTGGAGGTTTGTTGGACCCAATTGAAGCTACCACAACCATCTGATTGAGGCCTCCCCTCTTAGACAAAGGTATTGAGCATTAACCCTAACCCGAGCTTGTTTTGATTCTTCATGTGTAATGGCTTGATTTCATGCTTGATCAACAGTATAAATATGTTTGTCTTGAGTAGATAAAGGTTTAGAAACAAACCCCATGCGATTTGGTTGAGTCCAGGCGAAGATCTTAAGGTTTTAGTGTGAACGCTTACGGGTTAAGTCATTTGACAACGATGAATGGATGTCGTCCAATCACATGTTTATTTCATGGACGACTTAGATTGCGTTGGACGAGCAGATGAAGCGAAAAGGAGGGCCGCATGGCAGTTGAGGTGGATGACAACATCAAATGGCGGAGCGCCGCGTGTGAGCTCGGAGCTGTCGTAGGATGAGGTGGTGCCGTGTGTTTAAGTAGAAAAATATGGATTTTTTGAATTTATTTTAATGCTTGAACTTAAAAAAATCATATCTTTCTCTAAAAAAATTATAAAAATAATAAAAAAATATTTTCTTGCTCAGTGAACAGAGAAGATGAATGTGGAAAAAAATAAAAATTATTTGCCAAGCGTATGATTTTTAATTAATTAAATACACGCTGAAGTATTTTAATTTATTATAATTAAATACTAATCACATTGGCTTGAAATTTTTAGGGTTGATTCCCCATGAAAGGGAGCACCTCCTCTAATTTTTCCAAAGTCAGAGAGCACATCTGTGCTTCTAACCCTAGTTTTTAAGTGACTATTTTGACTTTATTTAATCATATAAATTAAAATGTTCCCCAGAAAATTATGGAATTAAAATTTTTAGGTTTCCTTTGGTCAGAGGAGCTTAGGAAAAATATTGTGATGGTTTGAATAATTTTGTGTATTTCTGCTATTTATTAAATGTTTTTACCTTGTATTAATTTATTTAAATTAAATATAAATTAAAAATTGAAAAAATCAATTCTACATTATTCCTAAAATCATTTCAACTCACTATAAAAATTTCAAATTTATTTAAGTTGATTTGGCCATTAAAGTAGATTTTGTAAGTAAAAATAGTATTTTTGCATAAAATAAATTATATTAAATGAAATAAGCTTAGAAAAATTATGAAAAATAGTTTACTGAGTTCCTTGTGATTAGGGGAATTTAATAAAAATAAAATATATTTTTGTGAAAATATGTTATTTGTAAAGTATATTTTGAATTAAAAATAATTAAAATAATCAAAATTTTCAAAAATGCAAAAAATAGTTCAAAATGTGTATAATTGTGCCCTGATCACTTGGGACCCCTTAAAATATATTTCCTGATCTTTTTCTAAATTAAAAATAAATTTCTAAAGGCCTAAAATGTATCTTTCTTATTTTCTCACAAAAATAATTATAATAAATTAAATATAAATCATAAAAATATAAAATCTATTCCTATGAGTTTCTTGAACTTATGAGGGTTTAATAAAAATTTTAAAATAATTTTTTAAGATTAAAACATATTTTTGTATTTAAATAATCATTAAAAATGACCTTTAAATGATTATAAAAATTACAATATTATTTGAAAAATCATAAAATTTTGTCTAGGTATTCTTCTGACAAATTTCCCATAAATTAAAACTTCATTTTGATTAATTAAATAAATTAACCTTGAAAAATCTTATTTTTAAGTTAAAATAAATATTTAAATTAAATCAAAATTTGAAAAATCATACTTTCCTCTCTGATATTTTAATTAATTAATCATAGTTTAGAAGTGATGATATGATTAATGATTAATATCTTTTAAGCACTCCAAGCCCATTTGTGATGAGCACCAAATCCTTAATGATTTAAGCTTGCCTTAGGGGCATTTATCCATATAACTTTTAGGTAAAGTATCAAATTGATTAAGTATCATATCCTTGAGACAATTAAATTGTCAAGCTTTTCTGAGTAATGAGATAGTCACACTATGACCTTGGATGATTAATTGAACAATATGATGAAGCTCTAAATGAACTCAAAATAATTTAAAAGATCCTCGAAGTAGTTCAGGGTCATTCCTAAAACACTTTGAAATCTTTTGGACATTTTGAAGAGCAAATTGAATTTGTTATATTTTGTTCTAAAATCATCCACTAAGATCTTTCGAGACTCAATAAAATCATACCTTGGGGTATGGTAGCTATAACCTTCATTTCTCCAAAAATTTCAATTCTTTTCAAAATTAAAAATTAAACAAGATAAAATTGACCGTCACAACATTCAAAATATAAGACAACTCAAAATTTAATCACAAACAAAATAAAAAAACAAAAATTGCAACCAAATTAAAACGTCTCTATCATATGATCGGGAATCCCTCGGAGTATGTAACCTATTGTTGCTAACAAGATTTCCCACAGTTTAAGTGAAAGTTTGAAAGTCATTAAGTTGAGTTTGGTAAATTCATTTGGATTAAGTGAATTTGAAAGAAAATAGTGGTGCCAGAATGAGGGAGCCGTAGGATCCTAACCGATGTCGCTCTAATCAATTTTAACATCCCCCATAACATTTAAATAATTATAACCTTTGGACATTTGATTTGACATCAAGAATTGACACATTAGAAAACTTAAACTCACTACGACAAGAAGCTTGGAGCTAGCATCGTGGGCAGCTCGACTATCTTCAACAGCAAAACATGTCTACATCAGCCAAACTATTCCTTAGATTTAAACAACAAGCCATAGGATTTCGAGGTTGTCTGCTTAGTGCGACATAAATCCTCAACTTATCTTTAGGCTTTTGTATAGCTGTTCTATACAATAAAAGCCTTAACTCACTTTAGGATTCCAATGTTGTCGTTCGTTATGACCCACATCCTCACATCTTTCAGGCTATTTGTGTGATAGTTTCACATGAATGTAAGCCATAATTAAAAAAATTGGTAGGATGAAACATTAAAATATTTCTCCTCTAAATTGAAGCCAAACAATAGGATAGCTTGGGAAGTCACCGAGACTCTTCTCCCGATTAATGACATCCCCTAGTCTCTCCTCCTTTGAATTTTGCAATATGTGTTCCAATTTTGAGTCATTCCCCTTTCACACCTTTTTGTTCAATTTCATTGAAAAGTCCTATTCTATTAAACTCCTTGAAGATAATATCATTGATTTTTATCGAGAGTTTTCTTAAGTGACTTCAATTATCTAAGATGTAATTAACTATAGGGGCTTGCCCTTATAGGAAGCTTTTCCTAACCCAACCTAATATAAACCCTATTTAATTTTTCATATTAAATAGGGGAACTTGTTGGTTTATAAATAAAATGGTTTTCGCAGACCAAACAGATGTCATATGTTTCTTAGTTTATTTGATTGAGTCTCACTCGTAAGTCTTGTGTTTATCTTTAGAGATAGATACATGATTTGAGGTGTAGTGCTCTTTCATTTAAACATGAAAGATATGTAATCAATTTGATTTCATATTTTTCTAAACTTTATATATATACATGTATTTAAATTAAAATGCATTTCCAAAGCGGACAAAGTGATTTCGATTCCGGCAACCGACAGGTTCCAACGGGCAACTCCTCAAATTTTTAGTGCTAACAAATGCATTTGAAAAACTCATGCAATGCACTACATGAACGCAAGGGCATGCAAGAAAATAAAGACCAACCATCATCAATGACAAAACATACTCTCACTAGCAATCTCACATAGGAACTTAGGGTGAAATGATAAAGTCGTAGATACCATCTGTCACTTATCGTAATAGAGGATCTATCTCTAGTCATTTGGTTAAGTGATAGAACTTTTTAGTAGGAGAAAATCTTTGCAAAAAGGAGGTAATTATCGTACAAGAAATTGATAAAATTCATCATTTTTTAGTTCAAAGTGGCTTCATCCCATTCATCAAGCGACAAAGCTACCAAATGCTATGGTGATGCTAGTGTCCCAGAAAAGTTTCATAAGGGGAATCAGAACAAAGCTCCTAACTTATGTGGCTATTGTTTAACACAAAAACCATAACCTAAATCATCTATCAACTAGATCATGGGGCTCTAGGACTGAAAATACATAGGTTTCATGGCTTTCACACCAACACAATGGTTGACAAAGTGTTCTCTGGGCCGGTTCATGCTTCTTTGCAGTGAGGATGATAAAGCTGTTGAAATTCAACTTCTCCAAAGCAAGGAAGAAGCTCTTCTTGCCAAAGAGTTCTCTTTCGGATGCCTTCCCTAGCTCAACACATGGAGTGTTGTGAGAAGATGAAAAAGAAGGTGAAGAAGAGGAGAAGCCTATAAGAATGAATGGGGAAACATGAAGGAGGAAAGCTGGTACTTCTTTCTGGTTCTTCTTTCCTAGGAGATGAGAAAATCCCCTCTGCTCTCTGTTTTCATGCTCTTTGTTCGCTTTCTTGAAAATTGGTCAAAGTTGTCTCCTTCGACTCTTCTACCCAAGGGGATATCTACCCCATAAGAGCACAGACTCGACATCTTACCACATTTGGAAATAACTATCTCCCTCCCCATTCCCATTATTGGGTCAAGAACTAGGCAAAGGACGATGTCATGAAGTTTTGGCCACTCGATTTTGGTGGAGAAAATCGTCCATTGGTTCAAAATATCATGTATTGAATGTAGGTAGCTGAAGAGCCAAAGTGAGCACAAAAGCACTCACTGCTCACGTTACGACACACTCTTGGGTTAATGATACTTTGCACGAAGAAAATTTGGCTCTCAAGCTAAAGCAACGATATAGATTATCGCTAGGGAGGAAGTGGTTGCAAAAGTGCTCAATATAAGCTCTTGAATGCTCAGAAAAATATGTGCACGTTTTTGGGAGGCGCCAAATAACTGTTTGGGAGACCATTTTGGGCGCTTTCACACCCTAGCCCCCCCAAGAGGGTTTGCCTTTTGCCATTTTTTCTCCCGCGTGCACACAACTTTGTGTGTGTGGCGTTTTATGTATCCCCAGACAATTGTAAAACGTTTAAATGTGAAAATAAGTTCTAGTCATGCTCATTCGGGGCCAAACTAGAATTATTAATACATTGAGTGGAAATCGCCGTTCAGGGCCAAATACAGTTCTAAAAGCTACGAGAAGCTATATATTACTAAAATATGACCTCATAGCTCCAAGATAAACATTTTTCAGAAGTATTAAGTTAGGAATTCTAGTGCTGACAGACATCCTAGACCCCCGCAAGGTTGGATCGGTCTGAACTCCAACTTTCCCAAAATTGGGTGTATGATGGTTCTGTGATTCTTCTTAATCACGGTTAGGGCTGTCAAAAAAGCTCGTTGTTCGCGAATAGTTCATGTTCGGTTCGTCAATGAGTTTGTGTTCGATTTGTTCGATAAGTAGACGAGACGAACATGAACAAATTTTTTTCGTTCGGTTAGTTAAATGAATCAAACACGAACAGTGATGCGTTCGTTCGTGTTCGAATCGTTATTGTTCGAAATATAAAATAAATTAAAATAATTATATATAAAAAAATTATGATATTCAAAAAATTAAATTTTANAGACTGACTTTGATGGCGATCGACGAAGGATGGTCAATTAATGACATCTAATTGGTGGTGATTGATCGATCAAATCAGCATGGAGGAGTCGATCGGGCCTGTGGCGGTCAATCAATCGAGTCGACTAAGAGTTTTGATTGGGCCGATGTGTGTAGCCAATTGACAAAGAGTGATTGATTAGTGTAATCAAGTGACAAAAAAAATGTCGATTGGGGCGATCGAGTCGGTGGCAGACAATCAATTAAGTCGATGGAAAGCATCAATCAGATTGACGTGGGTGGTCGATCGATGAAGTATGATCAGTTTGCAGGATTGAACCAGTGTCAGTCGATTGATCAAATTAACGGGAAAGATTTGATCGAAACGATCAGGCCGGTGGAGGCCGGTCGACCTATCTGATGAAAAGTGTCGATCGATACAAATGGGGCAATTGTGGTCGATTGATCGAGTCGAGGGTAGATAATCGATCGCATCGACGTAGGCAACTGATTTTTCCTACATGAAAAAATGGATATTTTAATGTTATTGACCTCACTTTTGGTTGAGGTCGAGTCTTTTCTCTTTAGTAGCCTAGGGTCTAGCCATAAGATTTTCCTGTTGACTATTTCTAGAGAACTAGAAAATGAACTCTCACCATTAGAAACTCTAAACCATTCTTTCCTCAACTTGAAGTTCCACATATTGGTCCTAACCTCTAGCACTTAGTAGGCGAGGTCAATATGGGGGAGCTCAAGTTGAATCCCCATAGGACTGTCTAGCCTTAGGGTTGACCTGGGTGTTGGTCTAGAGCTAGTTCACTCAATTTCACTCACAATCCTAAACCCAAACTTTGTTGACTTTGATCCCTTGATCTTTGGGAGACTCATGTAGATGGTCCCCTAGACCCACTGACCCTAGGATAAGGTCTAACCAAGACCAATACATGAAGGACCCAAATGGAGATTCTGTTAGCTCAAATAGGGTAGTTGACACATCAATTTCATCAAAATGTTCAACTTAGACTTTTTGCCCCCCAAACCTACCCAATTTACCAAAACAACCCCAAACCCTAAATTTGACTAAAATTCCCAATTTCACCCAAAATACCCAAATTTGTTAAAAAATCATTTCAAAATACCCAAATTGCCCAAAACCGCACAAAATTTCCAAAATACCCCCAAATTTGCTAAAATTACAAAAATGTCCTTAGTGGCCCAAACTTTCCCAAAACTTCAAAAATCACTTCAAATGTCCCCAAAATCAATTTGGACTCTTCTATTGAGCCCAATTTGACCAATTTGACATATTTTGACCAAAAACTTCAAATTGCCCTTAGAGGCACAATTTTTCCAAATTCATCCCATATGTCCATCAATTTGACCCCAATCTTCCCAAATTTAAATTAGAAACTCAAATTAATCATGATAAAACTAAATTCAAACCAAAGCTAAGTCAAATTGACCTACATTTGAATCCAATTTCAGGTCAAATCAAAAAGGCCCAATTTTACCCAAGATCAAAATCCCATTCAATTGACCCCCAAATCTTTCCAATTACCTTAACTGTGCATCATAAACTCTTTAAAACATATCCACACATCAAATTTAATCCTCAATTGACCTTGATCTAACTTCAGTTTTATCCAATTTCAACCCAAAACCAAAACCCCAAATTTGCCCCAATTTAGCCATGTCTCCAAATGTCAACAAATTGAATGCCCAAACCCCAAAATTGACACCTAATTGATGTTGAGAACTCTTCATGACGTTCCCATAGACCATTTTAAACCATTAATTTGGACTTAACCCAAATCTACCCCAACCTAGGCCCAAGGCTAACCCAATACCCTCCAAATTGATTAAATTTCAAAATCCTCCAAATTGAACCTCCAAATCAATTCAAAATCACTCAAAATATTTTCCAAACTCTTCATGGCAATCATCTACACCAAATTGCTCAATTAATTGGGCTCAATGTCATGGCTATTCTAACCCAAAGCCAACTTCAAGCCAATTTGACCCAAATTGAACCAATGCACCAAAATTGACTTAGCATGCCCAAACGACCAAATTAATGACACCATAACCATCAAGTACACCCTAGTGACCAACCTAAACCCACCTAAATCAGCCAAGGTGTGCTATGGACAAATGGTTCCCTAAATTAGGGGATTTCATCCCATTTTTGGGTCTAAGCCAAAATATCTTTGCCATCAGGCCATACCATTAAGAGTTAATCATCATTAAGCACCCCCTGGCCTCCCTGAGCCAAGAAGTGACTGAACTTTGGCCAGCCACCACCTTACCCGCTGGAAACAACCACCCCAAAGGAGCCCCAAATGACCAAAACTCAAAATTAAACCCCTCTTTTCTTCCCTCCACATCGGCAAGCTTTTGCACCTATCGAACCCCCCTGAGCTCCACCAGGCAGCCATGGCTTTAAATTGACCCTCCACGACCAAAGAGAGGTATGCCAAAATCCTTGGGGAAATAGTGCCAAAATCTCAGTAGAGTCTCTTCAAATCATCCTAAGTGCAATCCCCCTGCTCTCTGCCACCACAACCACCAATTAGGGCAAATTTCATCACTGAAATGTGCCCTAAAATCATGAAAAATCTCCCCACACTTCCACAGTCCATCAAACTTCAATTATTTGTGAACACACCATCCCCACAGCGAGAGGAGTTGATTCTTCATAGAAACCCCATCACAGAGATCCCCTAACACAGACTTTGATCAACATCTGAAATTGAGCTTGGTCAAAAACATAGCTAGAAAATTCACCATGGCCCGAGACTTCATTTGGAGGTTCGTTGGACCCAATTGAAGCTACCAAAACCATCTGATTGAGGCCTCCCCTCTTAGACAAAGGTATTGAGCACTAACCCTAACCCGAGCTTGTTTTGATTCTTCATGTGTAATGGATTGATTTATGCTTGATCAACAGTATAGATATGTTTGACTTGAGTAGATGAAGGTTTAGAAACAAACCCCACGCAATTTGGTTGAGTCCAGGCGAAGATCTTAAGGTTTTAGTGTGAACGGCTTACAGGTTAGGTCATTTGACAACAATAAATGGATGTCGTCCAATCACACGTTTATTCCATGGACG
>NEWO01000016.1:4164169-4175750 GCA_003013225.1 Phalaenopsis aphrodite
GTAATTATTTTATAATTGTATCATCATTGATGTGTCATATTAAATCTATATTAACAATGGTTGAGACACTTAAATATATACTTTTATCATATTGTGACATTCAGTCATGCAAGATAACTCTCTGTCCATCCAAAAAATGGAGTTTCTAAGCTTTGAGGGAGGCCCGCACGCTCGATGGGCCTTTTGGGCCTATCAAGTTGAGCCTGTTTGTTGTATATTTGAAGCCCACTCACCACATCGTATTTGTCGATCACATTCATCAAAGTAATGATCGTTGAAAATCACATTTTAGGGCTTAGCAAGCTAGTGAGTCCTCTATTTGCCAAACTCGCCGAATACTAAAGCTTCCATGCCAAGTTTGCATGAACTCATTAGACCTATTCACTAAGCTTGTGTGAATTTGTCAAGCTTCACTGTTGAGTTCATTCATCAATCTCTCAAGGTCATCTGCATGACAAGAGGAGGGAAGAAAAATCTGACTATGCCCATTTATGAGCCGCTTGACACTCATCAAGAAGATCTTTTCAATGACAAATCTAAACATGCTTTGTATACTCTAACTTACAATGCATTATTATTTATTATTATTATTATTATTTTTAAACAAGTGAGAGCAAAACCATTGAGAGATATATAAATAGAGGGAAGGGATAGAGAGGATGATCATCACAATTTAGAGTAACGCCCATGACCTTAAATCCTCTAATACCTTGCACCTCCTTCTCTTATCTCACAAGTTCTCTCTAGATTATATGAACTCACGAAATATACAGGACTCAACGTCACAAAGTAACTCAAAATTAATCAAACTAATGTGTTGTAATATTATTATTTTCTCGACGTGCACTTACGTACCTATATAGATCAATTTTGTTTTGTTTTTGTCTTTGCTTTTACTATTCTTTTGGGGAGATTTACATGCATATATCACTCCATTCATATAGAATGTTATAAAACTAAAAGCTAAAGTTTAGGTGTTTGATTTGGCATGCATAGGAGTTGGGTGAGATGCTTGTTAATGCCCTCCCTTCCTATTATAAATAGTTATATTGATGAGATTTTTTTGGTGAATATCATGTACCAATATATTAGAATCAAGTTATCTTATCTTTTTGAAAATTTAAAGGCATCTTCACTATTTTCCCATCATGCACAACATAGTTGTTGTACTTCTCTTCCAAACATTAGGGTTGATAGGAAAAATTATAAGTTTTCTCCTTGATGTTATTTAATACAAGTCATCATGTAGCTAACCCAACTATAACTTATATGAGCAACTTTTTATAAAGTATTTTATGTGGCATTTGATTTGAAAGAATTGAAGCAAATTTATATAAGTTTTGTCCTCAATTTTATATTAAGATTTCGGTTCTAGAATAATTAATATGTAATTTTCTTGTTTAAGAAAAATAAACAATATTTTTTAATAGCAATTTCCTACTCAAGATGACAAAAAATAAGATGAAAACTTTATTAGATCTTCACTATGACTCATACACCTTTTTTTTAGTACAATATAATAACTCAAGAAAAAAATGACAATTAATATATGTTTTTTAATGAAAAAACAAAAAATAAATGGATTGAGTCTTTGAAATTGAATCATTTTACAGGAAATTACAAGAATTGGCTTGAATTTCACATAAATTTGAATGGATTTTTGTATCAAGCCTGCTGTTGAATTCCGATTTGTCATCTATAACTTGTCTCGAGGGATAGAGTGTAAAGAAGAAGGAAACAAGAGAGAAAAATACGAGTGAAAGATGAACAGTTTCAGGGGGAAGGGGGGGGGGGATCGCGTCGCATTTATAAAATGATCCATATTTATAATCTTAGCAGACGTTTGATATATTTACACTTTTTCCCTACTTTAATGAAGCATTACAAGTCATTATTTGCCCTTATTTAATTAGGGGTGTTACAAGTCTGTATTTTCCCTTTAGTTGCCTTTTACAATGATACCTGATACTGGTGTCTTTCTAATTTATAACTGATTCTAACACCCTTTCGTACTTAAAACTAACATAAAAAATTTTTCGCACTAACTGATGTTAACTAGACAAGTCTATGTTTTTCGATTGAATACATTTAGATTGGTTGAGTTAGTTAATTTGGGTCGACTTATTCCACATAAGCATCTATTAGCTTTGACTTTGAGAATCTGAGTGTCTTTTAAGTGATAGTCAATCGTATCTATGTCGAACAGTATTGTCGTCGTTGGTCCAAACAATTTTTTGATAAACGAGTGGAATTTAATCTGATCAACGTTTCATTGGTTGTCAGCTTATCTCCAGCCAACTGGCACATTGAGACCTTTGAATCTAACAACTCATTGAATTTTTCCTCTCCCAGGTCGTTTTATTTGCGATTTGTGTTGATGATTTTCCTGCATACATATTAGTTCATCAATTTTCTTGCTCCTATAAGGTTGTGTTGTAATAAGGATAAAAGAATCTTCATGATGAAACATTTCATCTATAATCTCAACATTTTAATAAATTAATAATTACTTCCAACATTTTCTTGCTTATATTTCCTATAAATATGATCAATGAGGTTTTCTTCTTTACTCCCCTTTTTATGAACTATAATTGACACCATGTTTGGTGTTAAAGCTCAAGGTCACTTAGATAAAAATGTTCTCTCTATGGTTTTGGGAGAGACAGTGCTTTGCCTCGTCCTGCAAGTAGAAGGGTTATGGAAGAGAAAAAAGTATAAAAAGAAAAAGGGAGGACCTTGATCTTAATAAGCAGGACCAAGTGGCTTCATTGGGAGATCCAGGTGATCAACAATGGGAGGAGATTTGGTAGAGTGATAGATAGGTAGTATCGATGGTCAAGGAGCAGCTCCCACATACTAGTTCTTTAGATTCCAGAGCCGAGGGGTCTTTAGGATGGTTGGTGGATGTTTTAGTTCTTTTTGAAAATAATTTGGAGTCGTCAGTTTGTCTATCATCGTATAACTCTCTCTTCTGAATAAGTCTCTCTTCCATATCATATGGATGATACATAGAAGAAAAGAATTAGAAAAAGTAAGGAAAAACGATGACGACAAGTAAATTTTTAAAAAACAAAATGAGAAGAGACATGTGCGATAAACCTTGTGTGATTGGTCAAAAGTGTACATCCACACCTTGAACCAAATATCCACGAAACAAATACCTACATAAGCTAGCCAAACCAGAGAGCCAAATTTATGAATTTTTTTTGAGGTCAAGAGTACTGCCAAAATGATTTATATCATTTAATTAATTATTGTCCAAGAATAAACTTAATCAGAAGAATTTTGCATATAATTGAGTGATAACTAGCAAGGGTATCATAAAGGATGGTTATTTCATAGGAAACATTTTGATGCTTTTTGAGCTCTCTTTAAGCCACAGAGCAGAGAATAAATCTCTCATGGTTTTAAATGAGTAACAACTCATAAGCGATCAAGACCCATGGAATATCCAAGTCATTTAGTAAGAAACATCCCATCACTTTGAGGTCAGACTGAGCAGTAAGCTCGTCGTTTCCCAAACGAGAAGCGACTTATTAGTTAAGTGAGGCCAGCCAAATGACATCAATGTAAATGTCAAGGGAGCAATGGGGCTCAACATGGGTAAACAAACAAAAGGAGAGAATGATCCTAATCTTGTAGAGATAGCTGGGTCAGACATCATAGATCCTTCATCACAAGCTATTCAGAACCCAAGTGTACTTGATCGAGAAGGTAGTCAAACCAACTCAACCGGAGGCTCTTTTGTTAGCAATCCATGAATTGCATCATCCAAAGGAACCTCAATAGCCTAAGGTCAATGACACACACCAAGTGAAGCTAAGCAAATGTGGATCACACAAGTATGCGTGTCATATCGGTAGCATCAGTACTCGAGTCCAGGATTATCTATCCTAAATGGAACCAGATGAATTCTAACAGGAAAAGTTATAGCCTACAGTTATTAGTCCTAGCCTGCAATTTTAGTTTGATTTAAGTATTATACAAACATCCTAAATTAACTACAAAGAATTTGAATGGTTCAAGTTCTAAAAAGGTCTCCCTTGAAATGTTTTAATAAGACCCTTGAATGTAAAAGCATCTAAAAGTAAACATGGTGACAAACAGGAGCAAGTCTCTTCCTTACCCCCTTCCGATAGCATAATAAGTTTGGGTTGACATAGGTTTTTTCCCATAAATCATTTTTCAAACACAATCACAGCTTTCTCCCATATATTGGCATTGTCATATAGATTATATCGCTATTCCTATAGACTAATGTAATTAACATAGTAGATTCCATCATAATCTTTCCCAATCCATATAATTTACAATAGATTTTAAAACATCACATTGCCAAAATGAGGTTAAATAAAGTTCATAAATTTAGCCATCACCATAAAATAATTTTGTTCGAAGAGTACTTTTACACCAATTCATCTTACTTACTCATCTCAAGGAAGAAATAAAAAGATTACTCACTAATCTTGCTTGTACACAATAATACATGCCTTTGATTAAAAGAGAAATCAAAGTACAAGAGTCGTCCAAATAAAAGATTACAACAAACTACAACAAAAATTTTATCTTTCTCTTCTTCACAGTAAAGAGTAGATGAAATACAAATACTTATCTATCAGAACCTCTCATATCTCCTATCTTTTGCTATTGATGATCTGTAAGAATTTTTCTTCGCTACTTGAGGAGAAGAAATTTAGAAATGAAATGAAGCGGATACCAAAAACATCAATAACTATTTCCCACTTTTTCTTATAAGTTTTTATATTTTCTCACCCATGATTGCCATGATCTCCCATGATCTAGAAGTCTTAACTGCTCTAACTGTTGAATTTAGTTTTGGAAGCCTATGCGCTTAAGGGCTACCACCTAAGCACAAATCTCTCTATTTGGAATTGTTTATAGGGAGCATATGCGTCCAAGTATGCGGCAACAAACTACTTGCATCATAGTGCTTGAGTGCCCATGGCTAGTGTCATAGCCTCATGCTCTTAGGTTGCACTGGTTTCCAAATAAGTTCTGGCGGGTAGGCACCAATGTTCTCTAGTAGTTGAGATTTTTTCCAATCTCGATTTAATTCCATTTTGATTCCTGTGATCCATTAATTTCTACAATTTACAAAATAAACTAAAAAAATTCCATAAAAGTGCAATTTTATCAATTAAAATATATAAATGTAAATAACATTAATTGCCAAATCAACAACATATCAGTTAAGAAAAAGAAACTCTACTTCTATAATTGACCTGGCCTACAATTGCACAGTTCTTAGTTTCCTAGCAAAAAACTTGACCAGTTTCTTTAGGCAACTAGTGTGCAAAATGGATATGTTATAGAATTTAGAATTTATTTATATTTTACATACTGGGGGTTCTATGCAAGTATACATATCATTTCAAGTAATATAGGACTTTCTCTAAAAACCTCAATATCGACCCTACATGGAGGCTAGGTAAGGAATCTCTTAGGTTAATTCTAGTCTACTTTTATCTGGTTTTAGTTTGAATTTTTGAAAAGTTTGATTTACCTAAATTCACTAATTTACTCTAAAATTAAAGTTCACTAAATTAAACAAAAACCTAATCTAAGGAGAATAATTAATATTTAGAAAGTTGTTATATAATCAAAATCCCTTTTCCCTTGCAATGAGGCATAATCAGTTTAGGAATTAAATGTTTAAAACCTAAATGTAGTTTTATGCTAAATAGGAGCATACACATTCTTTACCCTTCTCCGAGTACATAAAAAACATTGACTAACCTAATGTAAATTCATAATTGATATGGTTATGTTGAGTAGTTTCTAGCTTGTCATTTTTAGATTATTCACTGTGCCTTCTCTATAGGACTAACCAGGCCTCACTGTGCCTTCTCTGTATGACTAATCTGGCCTCAGGTTCCAACTCTAGATCAAATTGGTAAAGGTTTTAGCTTGTCACCCTAGAATCACAATTTCTACTCCCATAAAAACTTATCTCCCGATTTAATTATAATCCCCCATGGAATAAGTATCCTCCCATCCAAAGGGTTAATATGACATTCACTAGTTGTGTGAAATCATAGCTCTCATAGATCATTATGTTTCGCAATGGATTTTAAAGTTACAAATGGTCAGTTTGCAAAGTAAATCAAGAACCGATAAAAATGGCATCACAATTTTGAAATAAAAAAAATCTTCAAACCATTCTAATTCTACACATGATTAATTCTCATCACAAGGAGAAAGAGTAAGGAAAACAACTCACTAAGCATGGAGAAAACACAATAGAAAAATTCACTTAAACCAAAGCAAATTCACTAGAAAAGTGTTAACAATAAGTATAAGATAATGAAGATCACAATACTTATCTTTTTCCCTCTGAAAAAAATATGAAATCCCTCCAACAAAGTCTCCTGCTGATCCATGCAATGCTCAAACGATTCGTACATATATCTCTCAAAATCCCTCACCAATATCTCTAGAAAAACGTTTAAATCTGCATCTTCTAGTCCTATCTACGACCTCTTGACATTCTTGTAGTACTAAGAGTTTAAAATGCCAAAAGGTGCCATTCCAAGTGCCAAAAGTTGCCTTATAACTTCTTGAGGCATCTAGAAGCCGTCCAAAACTGTTTCTAGTACTTGGGCACCAAAGTTGGGTGAGATTGGCGCCTATGCACCACCCTGCTGGCAAGACCCTCATTTCACTCCGCTTTGCCCCGTTTCAGTTTTCTTTAAATTGTAATTTCATTTAAAAATATGTGATAAATGTAAAGAAGATTAAGCAAAGAAAGACATATCAAAATGCGTCAGATCAGAACTTTTTTCCTTGCTCAATTGGACTCCAAATTGCACCATTTTTGCTGCATTTTATCTAAAACTCCATTTATTATACCTAGAACCAAAAAAATTCAAAATACATTCTTTGAAAGTTCAATATCATTAAAAATGTGCATAAAAAAATATATAAAAAATAGGTAATTTTTCGGCGTGTCAATATCCTAAAGGTAGGATTATGTAGGACTGAGACTAAAAATTTCCAGACATAAGTGGTAAGCTGTCTCCAGAACAAGAAAGAGAAGCCTAGCCTAGCAAGTTAGAGTTTTCTCAAAGAAGATCTTACATCTCGTTTTGGTCGGGGAGCCTTCTAACGACTTAAGCATTTTAAACAACCACCTAAGGTAAGAAAATTTATGTTGAGCCAGTCGATTTGAATGAGTGTGGGTCTCCTCGAGACATGCAAGATGCAATGCAATTATGTAGATCTATCATTAGATTGTTAAGGCTCTATTAGCATGACCTGGGTTATACCCAGGCAATGCGACCCATTTTAAAGCCGACCCGAAGGCCATGCAAGAAGGTAAACTGCAATTTTAAAATCTTAGATATTTTATTCTTAAATTTTAATTAATCATTAAATTTTATTAGGTTTTTGAAAGAATTAAAATTTTAGATCCTAAAGAGCATAAATTACATTTCGTGATTAATCTCAGACAAGACACACATAAAAAGGGTGAATCCAATTTCAAGCACACAATAGAAAACTAAAGGCATGTTTAGAAAAGAAAATATGGGACAGGTCAGTGTTGCTAGGTTAACAAGAGACATGTGAGTAGATCAGTTGCAGAGCAAACCCTAGCCGTCCTGGGGGAGGAAATGTTTGAGCAAAAAGTGGCAAATGCCTTGCCTCATTTTGTGATAGATTAACTACCACCAAACTTTGTCAAAGGTTATACTCTTCCATAATACAAACCAGTGGAACCATGCATGGAATTTGTCGTTCAAGAAGGCGTGCTAGCAATGTAGTTGAGCGAGGAGCACCTGGATGTGAAGCAATATGTTCCCCAGTTCATCCAATCAAAACAGTTGCAAATAATTTTTAAAAATGAGTTAGAAAGTTTCAAGAGGTCCAAAAACAAATCTTTTAGCACTTTTAGAGGAAACAAAGAAAGTATGTCAACATCCTGGAAGGCTTAGACCTTCATGCTGGTGTGTTTTTTGAATATGAACAAAAGAAAATAGTTGACTGCATTCTTGAACTAAGCGATAGAAGACGCGCATGACATCTGAGAAAGAGGAAATATTTAGAACCTTAGAAATTGATGAAAAGTAAAGGAATGATTGCTATCCAATGTGGCTACTTCTATCACTTTACTTACAATAATGAACCTGGGGATCATCCGACACAATGAGGTTAGCCCAATGCCTCTATTAATAAAAAATACGGTGAAAAGAATATTAGCTTGGCATGTCTTGCAAGTTGATAGCAAACCAAATATCTACATCATCAATATATATGAAGAAGGGGACTACATTCTACCTCATATGGACCACCAAAACTTTATAAGAACTTTTCACATGGTATCATTTATTAGCATATTTGGCAGCTGACCAAAGGAAAATATGTTGAGATTTTTATATCTATTTTATACTATTTTTTATGATATCGCACTTTAAGGAAAGGTATTTTTTATGTTTTGTTGCAGGAATGAGTAATTAGGGTAATTGGAGCAAAAAGATGCAAAAACAAGTGAATTTGGAGTGAAAATGACCAAAATGTGAAGATTTGAACTAGGCCGCCGACGACTGACGAATTTTCCCGAGATTACAAGACAAAATTTCTAGAAGCCCGCCGACAGCGCCATCGACCCCGCCAACGGCGGCATCGACGGTTATGCCTACTCAAGCTGTGGATAAGGCCATATTTTGAAGGGATGCTTAGGCAACTCTTGGGAAAGCACATCTACAACTTTAAAAGAACATTTTGGCCAAAAATAGAGGAGTCTAAGAAGTGCTAGAGGTTAGAGAGGTTCCATTAGTATAGTTACTAGAGTGTAACAATTGTGAGCATTTCTTCGAGAGATTGTAAGAGAGGAGGAAAAGTGAGACATTTCTTCTTCCTTGCTACTTCAAAGAGGAATTCTGTGTGTTGTAAAGAAAGGAAGAGATTCAGAGGAACTTCAAGGAGTGTTCTTGGGGAGAAATTAGAGATAAGTTATTTACTTGTTGTAGTTTGTATGACTTTGATTTTATATATGAATTCCGAGTTTAGTTATGTTTTCCCCATGAGTTCTGAGTAGTTTTCTCTGTCTTTCTCCTTGTCTCGAGATTTGTGAAATAATGATTTGAATTGGTGAAGCCATGAAAATGTTTAAGAAATTGTGATGATCTTTTCACTTATATCTTAATTTACTTTCAATCTGGCCAATTGATTTGTTAAAATATGTTGAGTTTTACAACAAAAGTGAATGTTACATCCAAGATTCAGGAAGGTCAAAGCCCTTGAAAGTTGGGTGCAAATAAATAGGGAAATATTATTATCAGGCAAAGAATTGAAGATTTTAGAGTAACAGACTAAAATCTCCAATTCGGTCCTATTGTTTGGGTGTTGATGTGTAGATGTTAGCCCTCAGGTGAGGGGAACGTGGGAGCTCCGAAGTGAGAGCCGGTATCCTCCCAGCCTAGCCGCAGATCAGTAACCAAGCATAAGATTAGTCAATGTTCTTGATGCCTGGACCAAAGGGTAAAGAATATGTATGCTCCTATTTGGCACAATATAAATTGAACTAATTCATTTTATCCATTCACTATAATTTCTTGACAAGGAGAAGGATGCTTTCTTATATATTGAATATCACAATTAAAACCTAGTTTATATCATTAGTTATTTATTAGTTATTAAAATTATCTATTATTTCAATTGCTTATTAGTGACAAATAAGCAAATTGAACGTCATTGTTGTGATTAAAGTCTTACTTTTCTAAAGTCTTAGTCTGTAATTCTAAACCACTCCCTGTGGGATCAATTTTTAGGACTCCATTAGAGCCCTATATTACTTGAGCAATACGTATACTTGCGTTGACAAATTCGACTTTAACATTATTGAATATTATAATTATACATCTTAACCAAATCAGACACACCTATAAAGTCATGATCAAGTCTTTAGACACCATTGCTGGAAATTAAATCTTCTAGTAGCGTCATCAAATTCTTGTATTTGTCGATTACAAAAAAAAGTTGGTCAAGTTTTTGGCGTCGTTGTTGGGAGTGATTGAGTGAGTGAGTAAAATCACAATCATAGTAACAGACAAATTAGGATTATTAGAAAATTTTTACTTAAATTGCAACTTATTTTTATATTTATATTTACGTTAATTATATTACTGAGTACTGATTTCAAATTGTATGCGTAAATTTGGACATGAAAATCTTATACCCTACGATTCAGAATTAGAACGCACTATTAGAAAGATCAAAAAATTAAAAAGAGAACCTATAAATTCTGATACAATGGAAAACAACCTGAACAACCACGGAATAGAAAATGAGCACCAACTTAGGCCCTTAAGAGATTATGCAAATCCTACAGCAGATGAGATTCACTTATCTATCCAAAATCCTGATGTAGTTGCTAACTCATTTGAGCTTGAATCTACTATTATCCAAATGGTACAAAACAATCAATTTGGAGGTACACCAAGTTAATATCCTAAGTTACATCTCGCTAGTTTTTTAGAACTATGTGCTACTTTTAAATATGACAGAGTCTCAAACGATGTTGTTAGACTTAAAATTTTTCCTTTTTCACTGAGGGATAAGGCTAAGATGTGGTTAAATTCATTATCACCTGGATCTATTAGAACTTGGGGAGAACTTTCGCAGAAATTTCTATCCAAATATTTCACTCCATCCAAAACCGCTAAACTAAGAAATGACATAACATCATTCTGTCAGATTGATGGAGAGTCAATATATGAAGCTTGGGAAAGATTTAAAGATCTTCTTAGGAAGTGTCCTCATCGTTCGTTACCAGATTGGTTAATAATTTAAACTTTTTATAATGGATTAGTGGAATCTCTTAGATCAATTATAGATGCTGCGGCTGGTGGTTCTCTAATGTCAATACCTTTTGATGAGGCTTATTCATTAATAGAAGAGATGGCTACCAACAATTTTCAATGACCATCTGAGCGGGTAAATCCTAAAAGAGTAACTAGTATCCATGATTCTGATGCAATATCTATGTTAGCTTCGCAGATTGCTGCAATATCAAAGAAATTAGATTATTATGGGATGAATTATTCTTCAACACCTCCTATGATGGAAGAAAATTCATTTGGCAATTTGTGGATGATCAACCTTCATATGAGACCTTAAATGTTATTAATAAACCCAACAACCCATATTCAAATTATTATAACCCGGGTTGGAAGAATCATCCAAATTTTAATTGGAATAACAATTCTTCTATAAATCAATAATGGGCAAACAACTCAGTGAACCCCTTAGGAAATTCATCCAACCAGGGAAATGTTAACTATAGACCTTCTTATCCTCCAAGATTTAACAATAATACTCAAATTAAGGAGAAGAAGTTATCTATGGAAGAGCTGATGTCGACACTATTTTTGGTGTGGGGTTTGCCCGTAAGAAGTTGTCGGTCATCAGAATTGAAATCCTGTTGCCCGCTTCGGAAGGACGTTTAAAAAATTTTAGTTTTGAAAAAGATGAAGTCAAACTGACCCCATAATTTTCATAGTTTAAATGAAAGAGCGTTTTACCTCAAAGCATATATCAATCCCGAAGGATGAACACAAGAATT
>NEWO01000017.1:0-35672 GCA_003013225.1 Phalaenopsis aphrodite
TAAAATAATAATATTTTTGATGTGATATGAAATGTTTAGTTGGTATCAGTGTAAAAAATGAAGTTAAAATATTGGATATGTAAATACATAGAAGTCGGTCGGTGGTATGCATGCAAAAGCCTTTTTTTAGGGATTACTTTGACCATTCCTCATGAATATATCTATATCTATATGTACATAAGAGATGATTTCAGCTCCTTTCAAAAATCAAATAGACTAAACCATTTCAGCTTCACAAGTGAGTGGGAAATGTTCAAATGCTCTTTGCCCATGATTTTATAAGTCAATGAATCATGATGATTTATACATTCATACAAGACATTATTGATGAGTTAAATTACGTCAATATTTATATTTATTTGTTTATTAATGATACTTGCCTTGTAGAAATCTTGAAATGCAAAACTCGTCAAGAAGTTTGAATAGTTGCATGGTTCATTATGAATAACCCATAATAGCCTTCAAACCTTTTTCAGTATTTTTTTTCTGAAGAGTTTTTATAGTTTTGTCGTAAGCCTATGTCATGGTGTAAAGTCCTCTGAGTGCATTTTTATTTCCCATATTTGATTTTTGTTCAGCTTTATCCATTTTATTTGTTAAAAAAATAAATCTTATATTTTTAATGTTTGTGTAGGTCAATAAATACATTGACTTCTATCATATTGTATAACCAAAAAAGTGATGGTCTAGACATTTCGGATCATCGAGAGTCAAACGGTCCATAACATATTGATTGGAGAGAGCTATTACGAGTGGACGAAAAAAGTAAATTGAGGCGTTAGATATGACCACATGTTTGAAAAACGAAGTGCATAAAGCCGAGTGAAGGCCGAGTGACCGACCATGGCCGAGTAAAAGGGGTCGGGTGACAAATGGACAAATGGTCGAGGGTGAATGTTAAGAGATAAACAAGTGAATTAACAATCAAGGTCAGCCACTGGAAGTCAGCCGAGCGATTTGTTTTCACATGAACTAACTTGACCAATTCGCCTCGAAAGTGTAAATTGTGCCAGTTAGGGTCAACTAAGATCCAAGAGACCCACACCTCAAAATTTTGGAAGAATCAACTCAATTTTTTCTTCTAATGAAGGTTCAACCACTATAAATAAAAGAATTAAATATATATATATATATATATATATATTGGATCTTTTCTGTCCAAAAGAAAAAACCCAATATCAAGTTGGAGTTCAACACAAATCAAACCAAAAAAATGAAATCATATCTAATTACCACTTTGTAAATCATATTGCTCATTTGATCGCTTCAAGTTAGAATATACTTTGAAGAATAATAACTGCATTAAAATAATACATTCTAAAAATCAACATGAATTCTATGGTTTATTAAAACCTTAAAAGTTATTAAAATAATAATTTTATCAATTATAAAGGAATTAGAAAACAATCGAATTAATTTTTAGCAATTTTTTGTTTATCTATAAAAAAACTAACGAGGATAACTTCCACTTCGAAAACATTTTAGACTTAGGGTCCGTTTGAGGGAGCCTATAAGTGCGGCCGTACTGTTTGGTCTGTGCGTTTCACCAGCTTATCGGAAACTACTTTTGAGTTTTAATACTAAACGCAGGCGCGGGCTGTACGCACAGATATTCTGTTAATTTAATTACCTTTCATAATTTTTATACCTATTGATCTACTATTATAGTCAATTAATTGCATTTAATGCAAATAAACAAAAATTAATTTTGTTCATACATTACTAGAGCTGTCTAAAAAGCTCGTTGTTCACGAACAGTTCGTATTCGGTTCGTAATGAGTTCGTATTCGATTCGTTCAATAATTAAACTAGACAAACGTGAACAATTTTTTTTTTCGTTCAGTTCGTTAAACAAACAAAACACAAACAATGATGTGTTCCCTCGTGTTCGAATCGTTATTGTTCGAAATATAAAATAATTTAAAATAATTATATATAAAAAATTTATATATTTTAAAAAATTAAATTTTGTAAATTATAATATATTATAAATTAAAAATAATAATATAATAATATATTATATTAGCAATATATTAATGTAGATATTAGATATTTATATAATATAGGTTATATAATCAATATAATATATTATTTATATATATTAATATTAGAGATGTCAAATTGGTTCGTCGTTCGTGAATAGCTCGTGTTAGGCTCGTGTTTGGCTCATTCGTTAAGAAAAGAATACGAAAAATGACTTCATGAGTAATTTTGAACACGAACTTATTTCAAACAAAATAAATTTCAAATGAACCAAACACGAACAATTCTCTTCTTTCCGGTCTAGTTCATTTACACCCTTCACATTACTCACCTTTTCCCGGGCAAGCATCCCGCCAATTATTATTAACGATTCTGCTTCAAATGGTAACCAATTTCGCGGGACTCCAAATCTTTTCATTTCGGCCTATTTCAAATTCCAATGACCGCCCAACTCTCCTGTAGCCATCCCTGCTTCCTTAAATCAGCCCATCAGCGGTTCTCGCTCACAATGCTATCTCTGTCGCCGGCTCCTCGCAACACATTTCGTCACAACGCTCCATTAAAGCTGCATCTTCTTCTCCTGCAAGCCATCCATCGATTCACGAGCTCTGTAAAAAATTTCCCAACCCTAACCTCTCCATTGTCAACATCTTCGACCTCCAGACATGCCGCTGTTACCTACTCCTTCCGGAATCCTAGAGAAAGAAGAACCGCTCCTATCTCCGAACCCCGATCGCTTCTGCATGTTCCCGATCCGCTACCCTCAGATTTGGGAGATGTACAAAAAAGCAGAGGCCTCCTTCTGGACTGCGGAAGAGGTCGATCTCTCACAAGACGTTCGGCAATGGGATCACACCCTCACCTCTGACGAGCGCCACTTTATCACCTACGTTCTAGCCTTCTTCGCCGCTTCCGATGGTATCGTGCTCGAGAATCTCGCCGGACGCTTCATGCGCGAGGTTCAACTTCCGGAGGCGCGCGCTTTCTATGGCTTCCAGATCGCCATCGAAAACATTCACTCCGAGATGTATAGTCTTCTCCTCGAGACCTACATCAAGGACTCCACTGAAAAATCCAATCTTTTTCGCGCCATCGAAACCGTACCATGCGTCGCCCGTAAGGCTCAGTGGGCACTGCGCTGGATTGACGCCTCTGAATCATTTGCCGAGCGGATTCTCGCTTTTGCGTGCGTCGAAGGTATTTTCTTCTCCGGAAGCTTCTGCGCCATCTTCTGGCTCAAGAAGCGCGGTTTGATGCCAGGTCTCACTTTTTCTAACGAGCTCATCTCTCGTGACGAGGGACTCCACTGCGACTTTGCTTGCCTTCTGTATAGCCTTCTGATCAACAAGATTTCAGAGGAGAGGGTTCGGGAGATTGTTGCCGATGCTGTAGATATTGAAAAGGAATTTGTTTGCGATGCACTCCCATGCGCTCTTGTGGGGATGAACGCAGATCTAATGAGCCGCTATATTGAATTCGTGGCAGATCGGCTTGTTGGAGCTCTGGGCTATGGCAAGATGTATGGTGTATCGAATCCATTTGATTGGATGGAACTCATCTCGCTGCAGGGTAAGACTAATTTCTTTGAAAAGAGGGTTGGGGAGTATCAGAAGGCGTCGGTGATGTCGAGCATAAATGGTAATGGCGGAAGCCATGAGTTTAAACTAGATGAAGATTTCTGAAGCCTGATTGAAGGTCTTGTTATGTATTAATTTATTTACTTCTCCTTTTTCTTGATGAAGAATGATGGGTGCTTGTTATAGTTTGATTGTTGCTTATATGATATCATCTCCGCTTCTCCATGTAGGAGTGCCGATATGGTGTTTGATGAAATGCATAAATGATCAATAGTTGATTAAAAATTGCAAATTTCGTTAGCTTGTTGCCAAGTTTCTGGCATGCGATATTTCCAATATGCCGTATATTGTTTGCTTAGTATTGTTTTTTCTGTGTTGGTAGTCTGCCGGTTACCCCGGCAGCATGCTCCAATGACCATTAGTAAAGATGTGTTTGGGCGATAAATTAGGGCAATTAGGTCCCGTAGGACAGTAAAAATTATCGTATTCTGATTTGTAGCATAACAATTGTATTACAGTAAGCTCTGAGAAGTGCTATTTACAATTTCATACATTTTTTAAATTCTCACTCAAATATTGAAATTCATGATAAGACCTAACTCATTTTTTATTTTTATTATGCATTTATTAGTACAAAAAAATCACTAGGTAATTAATTTGTATATATAAATATTTCAGATGCTTTATATGTAATTATTTCTTAATTTTATGATTGTGAATTTAGATCAAAGATTGTTAATTGCTCGAAAATTGGTTCGAATTTTTGGCTTGGATCAAGAATGGATCAAAATAAATGAGCCGAGTTATGAGTTAAAAATTTGAATAGGAGCCGATTTGAGTCATAAATGGATGGGCTCGAATTGATTGGGCTCATGATATTTTTATTTATAAAAATTATATATATATTGCTAAGAAAAATTAAATGTAACAAGTCACAAGCCAATTTCGAGTTGATTTCAAGTTGGAATGGATCCAAATAACTCATTTGAACAGATTAGTTTCAAATTTGAGTTGGAACAAGCTGATTTTGAGTTGAAATTGATACAAACAACTCAATTTGAGCCGGCTTATTTTGATTTCGAGCCGGATTGTGCTCGATTTAATTTTAAGACGGATAGTGCTCGATTTAATTTCGAGCCGCCTCAAATCAAAATCAAATATAATGAGTCACGAGCAGATTTTGAGCCACAATAAATTGATTCGAGTCAAACCCAACTTGACTTGAAATTGGATCGCGAACAACTTTATTTATAACTTAAAATCACAAATTTATTAATTTGCTTAAAATGAAATTTAAAATAATAATAATAATATTTTTTAAAAGAAAATTTAATATACATATCACATTTAAACTTTATATATTTATAAACCATTTGTGTTATAAATTTATGTATAAAAAATTAAATTAAAATTTTAAAATTTTAATAATATTTTTATTTTTATAAGGAATTAATTTTTTTTTGTGATATATATTTTGTTATGTTTACTGGCCTTCTAAAAAATTTCTCATCACCCTTTAATCTGTCTCTAATTGTTTATATCTTAAGCTCCCACTATCGTTTTCTCTTTTTTTATCCTAACTAATCGAATCATCGAGCAGTGATAATATCACAGCGGATGATATTGTTTTGTTTAACGAGCTCATATAAGATTTTAGTTCTGTAAGTGCATAGAGTTATTTCTATAAACTAGGTTTCAAGAAAGTCTTTGACAGTGTTAGTAGCCATTTTCTTTAAGGTGAGTTTTTGTTATGCATTCTTCTATTACAGTAAAACTTGCATTGCTCGAGTTCAATTATAAGTTATCATCAATAGGTCAATAGAGAGATCAGAGGTTTTTAAAATGTATATACAAATAAGCTCTTTTTTGAATGTTATGTTATATGATAAACTCATTTGCATGATGAAGATTTAAATCTTTTTCCCTTGGCAATTGGCATGTGCCTATATTTGGTGCCTCAATGAGCACCGACACTGGCGGTATCACCGGATGTTTATACCGCTGTGCGAGTGTTGTTTGATATTCACATTTTGTGGTTGATGGTGGCTAGCAATGCTAGCCAGCTATGCGTGAATTTCCTTATACATAGGACATGCTGCCACATAACTTGTGGCTTCACACTTGAACATCACACCATTTCATGATGTATGCTCAATCAGGGTTATGCCTTAGAGCCTCTGAACCCACTGCATGTGCGACATATCTAAATTTGAGTTCATCATTTGCATGATTGGTGATCTTGTATGCCATATGCTTGTAATTGCATCCCCATGTGTGTTTTGATAGCCAACCATAGTCGTTAAGGGAGTGACACCGTGTTGACAACAATGCATTAACAAGCATAGTTTTTCTGTTAGATTATAATAAGCAATGCATGTTATTGCATTGAGGTCAACGTGAGTATGAATCTGCTAAGAATCCAATGGATCTAACTTGTGTCACCTTGCATGTTAGGGTTCTGCATTTAATTTGTCTATTTTTAAATATAGGAAAAAAATTATTTTTCTACTTATGATATCTATTATACTTTTCAAAATTATGCAAACAACAACTAGGTCACATATAAGGCCAACTCTTTTCCAAAATCCATCTTGAGTGACATTCTTTAGATCCCTTAGATCTTCAGAAAGGGGCCGATGTAGTGACTCTGACAAAATCATATGATACCAAGAGACTTGACTATACTTAGATGCTGGTTATGAAACTTTTAGATAGATTGTGTGTTAGAAAAGGATTAGGTTGCTATGTAGTTTTTTTTTTCAATGACTGACTATCATTTTTTGTTGGATTGGTTTTCCTAATCAGACATCACTTTGCTTGTGCATTTGTGACTTCATCGAGTGTGGACATGCACAATTGTATATTAGGGAAAATTTTCTTAGAGGGAGTCATGCCTAAATACGCGCGCGCACACACACACACACACAAGTTTAATAAGAGAAGAGCACTGTCATGATTTCATACTAACTCTTTCTTGCGGGTGCTACTATAAGCTCCTCTTGCTAAGCATGGCTCATATGCATTGCATGAGATAACCCGTGCTAACATTTTCTACAGCCCGAGTCCTTTATTTTTCCTTTATTTTGTATTTTATAGAGTCATAAGATTAAGTCTGTATCAGGAAAAAGGTACCAGCACGGGTTCTGAGACGAATGACATGTAAATCTATGTGACAGAGACTAAGAGGATCAGCTCGTGTCTCGTACCTTAATTCCAAATTTATACACATGTATAGAATTAAAATCGGACATCTATATGCGGAATGTGGTCACCTTTACTGCTTTCCTGAGAGATGTTGAAGGTTCAGTAGCACGTGCCTGTTTTTATATTTTGCTTGATTTGTCATAATTTTTTTTTGTGACTGCTTCTATTCTCATGCTTTCTTATTTGATTGTTGTTTGCTTGGGATAACTGTCACAAAAAATAATATAGACTCATTAAAGACCCTAAAATTCTCAACTTTAAATAAAATCTAAATAATAAAAGATTAAGATTAATTAAAATGTAGGGTTAAAATATTCTAGACTTTTTAAAGCCTGCACTTTACTTTTCTGCACAGCTTTCGGGTCGATTTTAAAATGAACTGCATGCATTGACAAATCCCCTCGTCATAACTAATAGGGTCTTGAGGCCATAAAATTTTGGTAGACAGCTGCATTATATCCATACACCCGAGAAGCAATCCCTGTGCTTCTCCATACCTAACTTGACCAAGCATAAATTTTTACTTAGGAGTTTGGCTAGTATGGATAGGGCGTTAAAGGCATCCCTGACCAAGAAGAGGTGTAAATCCTTTGTTTAGAGCATTTCTAGCTTTATAGCTGAACCTCCTTTTTCTTTCTTTCTATCGGTAGCTCTAACATTTTTCTTGGCAAGCATAAGCTCCATCTCTTTGAGCTCCACCAGTTTAGGGTCATAGGAACTAGAGTTTCTTTCCTTTGAATTTAGGGCTAATGAGACACCCTTGGATGACACAATTCATGGATTGCTGATAAGGAGCCTCCAGTTGTGTTGGGTCAACAACCTTCACAACCAAGTAGACTTAAGATCAACATAACTTGGGATGACAAATTCGTGGTATCTTGACCCGGCTACCTCTACCTTCTAGGGGATCTTTACATTTCTATTGACATCACTTTCAAGCCTATTGATTCCTTTTACAAATTGTTGATATCATCTTGTGGGCCCCGCGTGCCTAGGCTTCGCCTCCCGTAGTGTTTACGTTGATTCACCCTCTGCCCCATGACCAGGTATATATATCGAAAGGATCATAATGTTTCCTTGAGATGATTTAAATCCATTAGTTTTCCAAATAACTAAATTTCATTAAATTATGTAAGCAAGTCTCTTTTTGTTGAGATTTTTCTCAGGTATCCTCCAAGATGTAAATAACCAAGAGAGTACGTTCCTTTGAGAGGGTTGTTTTCGTAAGGTCCTCTTCATGAATATGTCTCCAAGGTATTTTTTTATCTGATCTCATTTTTGACGTCCGGGGCTACCCACACAAAGTTTGATTTAAGAAGTTCTCCACATTCCTTCTCTCGCTTGTCTATTTCTAGTTGTATATCCCCTCTTTAGGGTCCTCTCCTCTTTGGACCATTCATTTTACCCAAGAGGGAGATTTACTTGATTAAGGGAATGATGCAAAGATTATAAATAGACAAGGCGACGACTCCTTCAAAAATAAAAGATAGAAAAAGAACAAAATTAAAGTAATGAAAAGGGAAACAATCGTGCCCAGTTGTTGGTTTTATTTTTTAGTTTAAAAGAAAGGTTTTGAATTTAAAAATATAAGACCGAACAAATCTCGAATATTTATTTGTTTAAATAATCGAACACAACATTACAAATAATATATCATCTCAAAAGTTGAGAATATTACTTAATAATGGATTCAATTATTCAAACAAAGAAATTTAGGATATTTATTTGGTATGTAAAAATACCAACAAATCATTCCTCTATTTATTTGAAGATCAGATAAAGTTTTGGATCATCTTGGTTACTAATTTTCTACAGTGCAAGCCACATCTATAATTACTTATATCTTAAGCGATCAAAATTACTTAAAAAAAACTCTCGATTAAGATTGGGTTATGACCCGACCCACAATTACACAATTATTTAAATCCTGAAAGATGGTTAAAAGTTTAATACAATTTATATTAATCAACTAGTGTGCAAAATTAAATATTATATAAAGTTGATAGAATTGTTCACACACTAGGGATACTACATAAGTATATATATTGTTTTTCAAGTAATATGAGCTTGAATAGAGTCCTAAGTATCGATCTCACAGGGATTAACAAAACTCTTGCTGGTTGACTTTAGTAAAATCCTCTTCAAATTACAGTTAACTTATTTAGGAAATGATGAAAATTTTTTGTTTATTAACAAATCCTACAGAATTTAAAAAGAATGCTAAGTATGCTAAGCAAATGCATAATACAAATGTAAGACACTCTAAAAAGCCGAAATGTAAAGTTACCACCAAGTAATTCTAAACTAACGATATATAGAAGAGTTAAAATTATATAAAACATTATTCCCTTTGCAATGTGTTTATAATCAGCATAAGGATCTAATAATTTTAATTACAATTAATGTATTGTGTCAAATAGAAGCATACTTACTCTTTATCCTCTTTCGAATGCATAAAGAACATTGACTAATCCAGAGTTAAGTCCCTAAACCTGTGATTAGGCTAGAAAGATACTGGGTGTCACTCTAAAGTTCTCATGTACCCTTCACCTGAAAGCTAACATTTCGCTTTAGGTTCCAAACATCTGGATCAAATTGGAAATTTTTGCTCGTTACTCTAAAATCTCCAATTTTCATTCATCAAAACTTATTTCCCTATTTATTTGAACTTAACCCCATGTACGACATCCTCATCCATGAGAATAAATGTGATTTTTACTATATTGATAAAAGCATAGTTCTTTCAGGTCATCATATTTCACAACAGATTTTAACAAATCAATTGGCCAGATAGATAATTAAACTACGCATAGAGTTTAAATCATCACAATCCATGGAATTAAAGGTACTACTAAACTTTATTCCTACACATAATTATTCCTCGTTGCAGGGAGAAAAACAAAGGAAACTACTCAGATCTTATGGGAAAGACACAACAACACAAAAATTTACAGATAAATATAAGTTTACAAAATAAGATTAAGTAAAATAAACAAAATGCACAACTTATCTCAAACTCATTCTCAAGCAATCCTTCTTGTTCCTTTGAGTCACTCACTCTCCTTACAGTTCCACTCCAATCTCACTTAGAACTGTAGTGAAGAAGATATCTCTCACTTCTCCTCTTCTCCTTCAAATGTAAGCAAACCACTAAAGAAATCCTTCAAGCCGCCAAGTATTTCCAGGTCTATCTCTCTCTCTCTCTCTCTCTCTCTCCCAAAAGCTCTTNTTTTGAATTTAAAAATATAAGACCGAACAAATCTCGAATATTTATTTGTTTAAATAATCGAACACAATATTACAAATAATATATCATCTCAAAAGTTGAGAATATTACTTAATAATGGATTCAATTATTCAAAAAAAGAAATTTAGGATATTTATTTGGTATGTAAAAATACCAACAAATCATTCCTCTATTTATTTGAAGATCCGATAAGGTTTTGGATTATCTTGGTTACAAATTTTTTATAGCACAAGCCACATCTATAGTTACTTACATCTTAAGCGATCAAAATTAATTAAAAAAGCTCCCGTTTAAGATTGGGTTATGACCCGGCCCGCAATTACACAATTATTTAAATTCTGAAAGATGGTTAAAGGCTTAACCCAATTTATATTAAGCGACTAGTGTGCAAAACTAAATATTATGTAAAGTTGATAGAATGGTTCACACACTAGGGATACTACATAAGTATATATATTGTTTTCCAAGTACTATAGAGCTTGAATGGAGTCCTAAGTATCGATCTCACAGGGATTGACAAAACTTTTACCAGTTGACTTTAGTAAAATTCTCTTCAAACTACAATTAACTTATTTAGGAAATGATGACAATTTTTTGTTTATTAACTAATCCTACAGAATTTAAAAAGAATTCTAAGTATGTTAAGCAAATGCATAATACAAATGCAAGACACTCTAAAAGCTAAAATGTAAAGTTACCACTAAGTAATTTTAAACTAACAATATATAGAAGAGTTAAAATTATATAAAACATTATTCCCTTTGCAATGTGTTTATAATCAGAATTGGGATCTAATAATTTTAATTATAACTAACGTATTGTGTCAAATATGAGCATATTTATTCTTTATCGTTTTTTGAATGCATAAAGAACATTGACTAATCAAGAGTTAAGTCCCTAAACATGTGGTTAGGCTGGGAAGATATCGGGTGTCACTCTAAAGTTCTCATGTACCCTTCACCTGAAGGCTAACATTTTGCTTTACGTTTCAAACATCTGGATCAAATTGGAAATTTTTGCTCGTCACTCTAAAATCTCCAATTTATGTCCACCAAAACTTATTTTCCTATTTATTTGCACTTAACCCTATGGACTACATCCTCATCCATAAAAATAAATGTGATTCTTATTATGTTGACAAAAGCATAACCCTTTCGGGTCATTATATTTCACAACAGATTTTAACAAATCAATTGGCCAGATCGATAATTAAATTAAGCATAAAATTTAAATCATAAAAAACTATGGAATTAAAAGTACTACTAAACTTTATTCCTACACATAATTATTCCTCATTGTAGGGAGAAAGACAAAGGAAACTATTCAGATCTTATGGGAAAGACACAACAACACAAAAATTTACAGATAAATATAAGTTTACAAAACAAAATTAAGTAAAATAAACAAAATGCACAACTTATCTCAAACTCATTCCCAAGCAATTCTTCTAGTTCCTTTGAGTCACTCACTCTCCTTATATTTCCACTCCAATCTCACTTAGAACTGTAGTGAAGAAGATGTCTCTAACTTCTCCTCTTCTCCTTCAATTCTAAGCAAGCCACTAAAGAAATCCTTCAAGCCTCCAAGTATTTCCAAGTCTCTCTCTCTCTCTCTCTCTCTCTCTCTCTCTCTTTCTCCCCAATGCTCTTCCTCCCCAAAAGGCTCGCCCTCCAAAAGACTCTCTCCTCTCCAAAGACTCTCTCTTAGACTCTCAAGAAATCTCATTAAATAGAGCTCTCAAAATCCCAAAGAGTCACTTCAAGCACCCTTTCAAAATTTGTCCACATGCATTTTCAGTTAGAGTATTTTTAAATTGAACCCTATCATAATTAAAATTTTTAGAATATCTCTAGAAAATTTATTTATGTCAAATATTGGCTAAGAGAAAAGACCAGGTATATATTTGATCATTCTATAAGATTGATCTTGACACTGTCAAGTTTCGATCACAGCTAAACATGTATTTTTAGCTATGAAGATTGTTAAGACAATGCTATCAAATTAAATGGAAGCTAACTTTCTTGTTAGTTCATTAATAATCTTTATTGAAAATGATATTGCAACGAGTTTTGATATATAACCTATTATTGATGATTTTGATTATTAAACATTCCTAAAAAATCATATTGACTCGCATGAATTTGAAATCACATTTAGATTAGAAGCTTGAAAAATTAAATTTGTGGAATGCAGTCCAATTTATAATCAAGTGAAGTGTCTGAGTAAGATGAACTTCTTAGTGAGACAAATCAAACAACATAAAAAATAATTCGTCCAGAGTTAAAGTTTGTTCAGATCACGCATGTAAAGCATAAAGAGAATTTTTGGAACATACTCTGAGAGACCAAATGATCTCCAAATTTGACAACTTTATAGTCAAATTGAGCTTTTCAACGAGAGGAATCCAACAAGCTCAAGGTCATATAATTCCAACATCTTTAAGACATTCAAATACTCATACAACTAAATTTGATTAATGGAATCACTATAGATCGTCTAATAGAGTGATTCAGATTCATATAATATTTACGAATATTGTCACTTACAAAATATATAAATATACACTCACTTTCTAGATGGAGGACATAAGACTTGAGGGAGAAGTTTGACTGAAATAAGAAAAATATTTGGAAGAATTACACATATACTAGACATTTTTTATGTATTTACATATATCATATCAGAATTTAATATTTATATTTAAAAAACTTTGATATTTAAACCAAAGCAACTAAAGATCTATTGTACTTTTAAAATGTTAATAATAGTGATATTTTTTATGTGCTGCAAAAAATTTAAATGTTAGGCATGTTAAATATCAAAGTTTAGGTGTAGATATGAAAATACAGAATAATTATGTGGTATCCATGCAAATGCCCCAAAACATTTGGTTTCCGCGTCCCCCATAGAAATCGTCTTGCATCAAAAAGTCAGCAACTTTGTAATCATCAATGAATTATAGAAAGAACTCCAATTTCCAAATTCCAAATCGGCGCAGGCTGTAAGATGAAGGCTTTCGCGTCTTCTTCCTCTTTCTCCAGCAAGAGGATTATGGCTGCTTTCCTCTTCCTGCTTCTCATCTTCCCAATCCAATCAAGGAAGTTTCTTGGCGATCCTCTGCTCCCAGGTTAGGATTAAATGATTTTGCTGGTTCATTTTTTTTTATTACTTTGCTATTGGGATTGGCTGATTAAATTATCTCGGCAGAGACGTTTAATTTGAGAGATAATTAGACATCTTCGTTAGATAACATATCAGGAAAAATAGGGCAGATGAACAATTTTTTTTCAAGTCAAATTCCCTTTTCTATGTATATTTTAAGTTTAAAGGTTAAATGAACCAAACACAAATAAAATTGAAGTTGTTCAGTTGTTTTCACAAACGCTTGGGTGTTGTAAATAAACCAATGCACTCAATGAATAACTTGAGCTCGATTAAGAATAGATCATGTCCGTTCAGAGTAGTAAATAAAAAAGTTTGGTCAAACTTATTTATTTATGTTCACGAATAAACTCATTTGTTATTCAACTTACAACTTGTTAAATACTCGATATGAAGAGTAAAATAAAATTTGATTTGCTAGAACTTATTTAATTATAAATTAAATAGTATTATATTATTATATCAATAGTATTTTCAGATTAATTCTTAATTATATATTTGTTATATTAGTAAATACTAACTATTTGAAAATTAAGGTGATTTAATTCTATAGGTGAACAACACTTTTGTTCATTCTTTTTTATTATACTTGATCAGTCTGCTTTTGATTTTTTTCAATTATTGCAACAATTGATCAATAAATTCACATTATGAGTTACTTTGTGATACTCGTTCATCTAATTTTTTTTTATTCTTGTTTTAATATTTTTTTTCATATATAGATACTAATTTAAATTTTTAGCTAGTTCATAAGCTCTTTTAAATAATGGTTCACTTATACAAATCAACTAAAAATCAAGTTCAAACATTAAAAATTTTAAACAAGTCAAACTTGAACAGTTGTGAATGCTCGACGTGAGCTCAAGCTGAACATGAACAACTTATAAGTGTGTCAAGCTAAGTCCAAACTATGATATACTCTGTTGGCTCAATTTCAGATCTACAAACACTCGATTATTGTTCGATAAATAGTTTGTTAAATAATTTATAGTTATATGATATATTATTTTAAAAAAATATTAATCTAAATTAATTTAATTATATATTTAACATTAAATTTTTATAATTTAATATTGATATGTCATCAAGAAATTTTGGTCTAGCACTAAACTCGATGCTTTCTCTGTGAAATTTCTTCTAAATTTAAATTTAAGATAAAACGAGCCCCAATTTCATCAAGCTTATAGTCAGACTGGTTGTTTTGACTAGGGCTGTAAACGAGCCGATCTTGAGCGAGCTCAGGCTTGGCTCGAGTTCGACTCGTTTGAAACTGCTCGTGCTCGAAATCGGCTCGTGAACAGTGTGTTTGTGTTCGACTCGATTTAAATATTCGTGTTTATGTTCAACTTGTGTTCGGCTCGAAATTGACTAGTTAAAATTAAATTGAAAAAATGGATGTAAAGTGTAGGATTCGAACCTCGACCAAATGTATGCAAAAGAATTCATTAACCACATTATCACACAAGCTATTATGATTTAAACTTAGATACACATATATATAATATATTATAATATAAATAATATATGTAATATGTTATTATATAATAACTTTTTATTTCGAGCTAAAACGAGTCGAACATGAGCGAACAAAGATTTGTTCGTGTTCGGCTCATTTATAATTCAAGCCTTAAAAACTTGATCGTGTTCGACTCGTTTACTTAACAAACGAGCCGAACACAATCTATTTAACGAGCCAAACACGAGCTTCTTAACTAGCTGTTTGCGAACAACATGCTGTTTTGACAGCCCTAGTCTTGACAAGAGGAACCCAAAAATACCAAATTAGTCATATTTAAGTCCAATCAATATCAGATCAAGCATTGAAGCACATTTGGAGAGTTTGAACCATCATTTGAATGCTCAAAGAAATCAAAATTTGACATATTTATAATTTTTTCAAGCATCTCGATGACTTAAGATTGCAAAATTAGGAGATCAATAAGGTATTCAAATCACCCTTATGATCATCTGGGATTAATATGAACTGTTTGATAAGGTGGTTAAGAAAATTATTTGTCAAAAGACTAGAATGCCTCTAAAAAATACATAGAAATAGTCATAGTCTCTTCACTTGAGAGGAGAAAGGGGGAAAAACAGAATTTCATAGTCTATTCTAGAATGAGGTCCCGACGATACTACCGGTCTCCACAACTGCCGACTACCATAGACCACCGTCTGTTAATCGTCGAATATCACCGACCACCTATGACCATGTTTGCAAACGTCGTAATTCGAATACAACACCTATAGCTAACATCTATAATGAAAACCTGACGAATAACCATCGGCCTATGTAGCATTCAATAACTATCGATTGTCACAGCCCACTGTCGCTGACCTCTTTTTGTAAACATCGTAATTTGAATATGACAACTGTGCCTAACATATGTATTGAAAAACTAACGTGTAACCATCAACCTCCGTAGCCGCCAACCACTATCGACCAACACTCGTAAGCCTTCTTTGTCAGACATTGTAGACCACCGATTGCCCAGTTGTCCAGCGTTCTTCCGACAACCATCCCCCAAGTTAGGGTGAAGCTCTTCTTTAGTATAGGAGAGTGGACACCTCATCCCGAGCTCCTCCTCAAGAATGCCACCTCATGCACGCAAGAAAAGAGGAAGATGAAGCGGAAGGAGTGGAAGAAGAAGAAAGAGAATAAGGGAGGCAAGCTCCCTTGACCTTCTTCTTCTTGAAGCCTTCACCAATGACCTCTCCAAGTTACCCAAGAAAGCCTTCTCCAATGACCTTCACTAACGAACATCACTTTTGTTTAGTCTTTTTTATTATACTTGATCGTAAGCCTTTGATTTTTCTTAATTATTTTAACAATTGATCAATAATTTCACATTATTAGCTACTTTGTAATATTAGTTTATTTATTTTTTTATTCTTTTTTTATATATTTTTTTCATATCTAGATACTCATTTGAATTTTTAGCTCGTTTATTAGCTCATTTAGTTACTCTTTCACTTGTCATAAACACAAGTACAAATCAAGTTCAAACATTTAAAGATTTAAACAAGTCAAACTTGAACAATTTGTCAATTTGATCGTTGTGTATAACAGTTGTATTAAAGACCTAAGTAGTGACCATCGGACTCCGAAGTCGCCAAAAAACCATCGATCATTGCTTGTCAATCGTCATCGACCACAACCGACCATCACTGCCCGTCGCCATGAGCAATAGACTACTTGTTGCGACGACACCTGTTTCTAAACAAAATACCATGAATACTGCCCGTCGCCATGAGTAATAGACTACTTGTTGCGACGACACCTGTTTCTAAACAAAATACCATGAATACGACCATTGTGCTTAACAAATGTATTAAAGACTTGATAAGTAACCATCATCCTTCATAGTCGTGGCCACTAACACCCACTGTCTATCATCCACCTTCTATCACCACTCATCAGCCACCATCAACCATTGCTGGCTATCACCGCCTATCGACAACGACCGAAGACCACTGCTTGCATTTGTCGTAATCAAAATATGGCCTCTCTAACCAAGTACAACCATTAAAGCAATCAACTACAACCTTTATGGCTAACTAATATTGTTACAACTTCTAACTATTGCCTTTGTGACAAAATACTGCTAATATCGAGTACAACTTTTATGGTCAGGTGATGTTTTGCAGCAACCAACTATAACTTTTGTAGTCAACTACACTCTATAATGGTCAATTGTAGCTATTGTAGCCACTGACCATAACATTCATGGCGAACTAGTACTTTTATAACAACCAACCACAACCTTTGTAACCGACTAATTTTGGTAAAACTTACAACTACGACCTCTATATACAACTGCCACTATTACAACCACCGATTTTCACTTTCATGCCCAACTTATTCCTTTATAGCAACAAACTACAACTTTTTTAACCAACTATTAATGGTACAACTTCCAACTATGACCTGTATAACATACTATTACAACCATCGACTACACCCTTCATGGCCAATTACTGTATTTATTGCAACAAAGTACAACCTTTGTATTAAAAAACTATTCTTGTAGCTTCCAACTATGAACTCTATGACCATCTTTTGCTATTACAACCACCGATTATAATTTTTATGGTCAACTGCTACATTTATAGCAACCTACTACTGCCTTTGTGGGGAAATATTGCTACTACAACCAAGGACCACCATTATGGTATCCCAATTATGGGTATTATTGCTAAATTACTATTTTACATCTATTATTATCATATTTGTTATTCCAACTTCTCTAATTCAATAGAAGAGTGGATCTATGTCCCTACAATTACATAATATATTACTTTGACTGAGTTAGATCTTGTGATTTTTTCTCTTTCTAGAGGTTTTCCAAGTAAAAATTATGGTGTTTACTCCAACTATTTTTCATTTATGTGTTCTTACTAGATCTTTGTTCAACACTAGGATGTTAAACTATCGTTCTACCACTGCAAATCTTCTGACATATTTTCTTATTTCAATAAACTTGCTTATAGCTATTTATGTTATTTGATTATAAGAAAACTTACTTACAACTTATATATTATCTTATTTAATTAGTATAAAATATATGAATATATACTAATTCAAAATTTATTTGATTGTTTTTATTTATATTTAGAGAAATATTTCTTAATAACTTTATATAAAAAATCAATTACTTATTCAAAATTTTAGCTTACTTATTAACTCATTGAATTAAAATAAAGAAAGTTGAGTACAAATCAAGAATAAATATTAAAAAACTGAAAAACAAGCAAAGCATGAACATATATGTTAGAGCTCGCAGACTGATCCAAATAAAAATGAACAACTTATATGACCAAAACACATCCAATTCATGACTTATCCAACTTGACCCGGCTTGACTACAACCCTAAATGAGTGCAACTGCTTGGAAGAATGATAAGCATTATTGTCAACCATTAGCTGCTAAGATTTACCAGAGCAACATATATCTCATGAATCTATTAACATTGAAATTGACTCATGGAACAAAATAATTAAATCTGAATAAAGCTATTCTCTGTACTGAGTACTTTCTAATAACATAAATTCATAAACTTTCTCATTGATGATCTGCACTGCAATAAAACTACCGCTTATCATGTCAGCACATTAGATTTACTGTATTTGCTAAACTACTGTCCTGTAATTTTTGTTTATTAAGTTTGTCAATTGTTAACATTACAATCGATAGTTTGCACTTTCTTACTTCATCAAATCAAAATCTATTTTTCCTGCAGAAAACGTTGGCTTGATTGCAACAGATGGGTTCAGGAGGCGAGCAAGGGAAGCTCAGTTTTCGCCACCAGCGCCGGAGCCTAATCACAACAACCCCAGTGGCCCCAAAACTAAAATATTCACCACGCCTAAGCTCGATTAAATATTCTTGTATTGCGATTCAGAATTATATCACAACATTACCCATATCATTAATTTGCTTTTGAGTACTTCGCTTATTTTAGACAATGAAAGCTCGAACTCTATTGTCGCAATTTTCATCTTTGCATTGTTTGTCCTCTTTTTCGTAATGTTTATAAGCTTGTTTCTTGACATAATGATTAAAAATTATCATATTTAGGCCCAGAAAAACATAAAGAGGGTGAGGTGCAGGCGAAATAATTTCACAAGTGTGTCATAGATTACAATGACGCCCTTCATGTGATTGAAATTATCGAGTGAGTGTATTTGAGCAACAAAGATTAGATAACTTTAGACGTAAGATTGTGATTTTTAGGCTGCTGTAATTTAGCAATGAAGGTCGAGAAATTATTGATGAAATGTGTGGTTGGATGATCATAGTCAATCAACAAAGTTTATGAAATAGTAAACAAAAAAGTGTGGCCAGATGAGAAAGGTTGAGCAACCATAGACAAACAATTGTGGCCATGCAATGTGGTTGGATGACTCTAGTCGAATGATTATGGTCGGATGATTGTGATCACATGGCTGATATTGGAGATCTGTAGATAGGAAAATGTGGTTGGGCAAAGGAAGTTGAGCAATTACAGATAATTGACTATGATGAAACAATATTGGTCGGATAATCATAGTTGGGTGTCAGTAGTTTGATATTCATGGTTAGGTAATAGAGGTCAAGTAATGATAGAGAATAGATTGAATGTAGTTGAGCGATGGTGTTTTGATGATTGTAGATGGGTGATATGTTTGGGGATCAAAGAAATGTGGTTGTGATCTTGCAATCAAAATTGGGGGTCATAAACATGAACAAATGCAGATAGATGACTATGATCATGCAATATAGGTTGGATGATCGTAGTTGGGTGTCGGTATTCAGATGATCATATGGGAAATAGTGGTAAAGTAATGAAAAACAAGAGATTGTGGTTAGATGACATATGGTAGTTGAGTGATGGAGTTTTAATAATTGATCATTGTTATGATATGGCTCATAAACAATATCGAGATAGACGCTGGATCAAAGCGGAGCGGAAGAATTTGTCCAAATTGGGAAGTTACGTGGGTTGGGGTGCGGGGGCAAAGCCCCGTGGTTTGGTACAGGGGTAATGCTGTAATTACATATTGTGCCTAGGTTTACTCCTGGGGTTATAAATATACATGTTAGTAACCCCAGGATGAATCCTCTATTCTGTAAAACATCTTTTCTGAATATTGAAAGGAACTCGTCGCTCTGCTCCTGAGGACGTAGGCATCTTTGCCGAACCTCGTTAAATCTCTGTGTTCTTCTGGATTTGTGTCGATTACTGTTTTTCTTCGCCCTAATTTTCTCAACAATCATGTAATAAAAAATGGGTGACTAGGTCAAGCATTCATCATATGCCTGCAATCATAATTGGGTGCCTAGAGTTGGAAAATCATGGCGAGTTGTCAAAGTTGGGTGCTTGCAGTTGAGCAATGAGGTACTCATAAAAAAGCGATGGTAGTCTAATAACCTGAAATTGTTAATGAAAATTGGGTTGTTATAGTCTGGTGATAGAGTCCCAATGGCTATAGTTGAGCCATCCTGATGGTGTCATCTAACCAACTATAAGTGAGTGACAGTGGTCAGGGGGACCATAATCAAGTGATAAAGCTCTGGTGACTATAGTTGGATGTTGGTGATATGTTGATTGTAATTAGGTAATAATTATGTGGTGCTTATAGTCATGTAATCATAGATAAGAGATGGATATGGTGGGACTGAAGTTAGAATTAAATGGTGATTCAGTGATAAAGGTTGGATAATAGTTATTTGAGAATGGTGATGGGCTTACTGTGATAATAGTCTAATTGTGGTTGATAAAAGAAGCAACCTGATGGTGCGGATGGTAGATAGTGATATAATAATGAAGTTTGGGTGATGGTTTTTTTATGATGGTAGACGTGTCATGGTGATTTGATATTGATGGACCAATGGTGGAAGTCCAATAACAAGAGTTAGACGATGAAAGTTTGATGGTTGTAGACAAGCGACAATGAGTTGAAGGGTGGGGAGAACTGATGAAAGTTGTCAAATAAGGTTGACTCACTCGTGGTTGTTCGATAATGACTGCTATACATTCTTCAACAAATGACACAATCCAATGGTTGTGATTGGGCGGTGGAAGTTTGATGTTGATGTATAAATGACGATGGTGATTTGATGGTGGCTTGATGGTAGCGACTGAATGATGGCTACCCGATAATGTTGGATGCTTGGTCGGATTCTAATGATAGAGATAAACAACTGTGGTATGGTGATAATGGTTAAAAGGCGACAGTTTGACATAAGATTAACTAGATCATTTATAAACCCAAATTAACTAAGAAGTCCGGTCATTTAAAAGTCAAAATGAAAACTTTAAAATATATGGATGGATATCTCATGTCTCCACTCACATTGAAGGCGAGCTGTCAAATGATGTTAGAAAATCTCTTCCAAATATGAAGTATAAAATTAAATTAGTTTTAAAAATTGAATAGAACCAACCAATTTACCCCTTGAATTAGTCGTTCAATCAAGGTTCAAATCTGCTTTTGCATAGAACTAATGCTTGAACAGATGATTTGATATATATTTTTTTATAAACTGCCGGGTTCTAATTTTGATCAATTTTTAGTTTTTTTATTATAATTGAATGACCAAAAATAGTATATATAGATTAAAGATGATAATTTAATTAAAAAAATTATATCCTAAAATTTTAATCATATTCAAAATATTAAAAAATTAATGTTATGAATTGCAATAATATATATTGAATTAGTAAAAAAAGATTGAATTATTATTATATAATTTAAATCATATTAAAATAAATCTAATACTAATTATGTTATCAACATTGGAAGCCCACTAATACCATACTATTACCAATTACACAATCCATGCATCAATCAAAGTCTATTGGTGTGATTCCTTTGCATGGTGAAAATTTGACGTGAATGTTGGAAAATAATCAATATTTGTTTAAATTCAGTGGATCCAACTGCTACATTTTAAAGATATAATGAATGTATTGAAATAAAATTTATCCCAATTAAATTTAAATCCATTCCATTTCTATATATTTATATATCAAACATATAATCTTTTAATTCTTAGATGTCACCTTACACATACATGGAAATGTGTATTTTCCATTTTTTAAATTATAACAGTTGTATTTTTTATGTGATATAAGACATTTGGGCGGTAGAAATGGAAACACAAAGTTTAATGGTTAGATGTGTAAATATATAAGATAAGGGTGGTATGCATGTAAAGGCCAATGTATATATACATATCAGAAAGAGCGAAAGCATGCGATGGCAGCCATTCAATGTTAATTGCCTTTAACTGAAGTGAAACAAAATTAAGATAAGGAATTCATCATCATTGTGATCACCACACATCATAATACCAACACGAATCTCAAGATAGGATCGATGAACAACTATTTATCATATATATATGTATAGATTTATATATAAATAAAAGTACCATCTCCTTCAATCTCCATGAAAGCCTTGGCAACATGAAGAACTATTTTGGGCCTCTAAACACCCTGGCTTTCGCCATTGTTGCTCTGCTTTTCTCCTCTATGTTTTCCCCTCCAATTCAAGCTAGAATTATCACCGAATCACAACTCAAACCAGGTTAAATATTTGATAAATTGTTTTTATTATTATCATTATTTAAATTTCTCAAGGAAAAAAGGAATTTTTAGTAAATTAATTCTGTGTTTTCTTCAATTATGTAGATATAATTAATTCCTTTGATGCTATAAATGGAGTTGGGGATAAAACGATTCCTGAAGCAGTGAGAGCGCCGCGGAGACGTCCACATTGTTCGCCGCCGCCACCAGACCAGAACCGGCATCCTATTCCTCCAGGTCAAAGGCCATGAGAGTTTCAAAATAGACCAGTATGGGTTTTATGATATATATTAAAAGCATGTAATTCTGTAAATATTATCCCCAAAGCATGAATTTTGCTGTGTCTTTGTTATGTGAATAAAGTAGAGGATATTAGTGGATTTAATCGGTCTGCTTGAAAGGTATATTTGTAAATATAATTCATAATTTCTTGCATTGGATGTTTCAATATTATGATAAGATATATGTCTTTGAATTGAAAAGCATTTGGTGATGAAGCTTTTTTCATTGATATTTTAATCCCTATTTTAATCCCAGCTCTGGGCTTGAAGTAGAGCGGTTGAAGGAGATTAAGATGGTTTTAAAAGTTGATATTAAGCCAATATTTTAGGATTAGTCATTCTAACAGAATTGTTAGTATTTTATATTTGTTTGTATAGGCTAATTTATATGTATGATACGTCACCAACAAATTTTCATCAACCAGCACGAATCTAGGTGCGATTTTTTGAACAAGAAACATTCAAACTTCAATTAAGAGTCATCCGGAGCTCCAATTTCAGCAAAATTATAGTCAAATTGATCGGCTCAATGAGACGGACCTAATGATATAAAAGTTAGCCCAATCCAAGTCAAATCAGGCCCGGATCAAGTCATTAAACCACAATTACAAGATTTCCGGAGACATTTCAAAGTTCAAACAGATGTAGAATCTAGCGAGTTTATAGTCGAATCGAGCGTCTCGAAAAGACGAATCCAACGAGCCTATGATTATTCAATTCCGACATCGTTAAGGCACTCAAATGTCCATCAAACGTCATCTGATCAAGGAAAGCACTCCGGGCCGTCTGATCCAAATGGTTCATATTCCTGCATTAATTGCACTCAAAACACTATAAATAGAGTCTCACCCCTCACATGAAGGGGGAGGAGACTTAAGAGAGAACTTGAGGTTTTGAGAAGGAGTTCAAGTCCAAGATCATCCTCGCCATCGTCGATCGCCGTCCACCACCACTGACCGTCAACAACGACCGCCAACCTCTGTTGACCACCGCCAACCACCGTTGAACGCCGCCGATCACCGCTGACCTCTATCAACTACCTCTGACTGTTGTTAGCCACCGCTCACCTCCATCAACCACCGCTTAATAGACGTCATCAGTCAACGTTGTAATGTGGAAAGCTAGTAACTTTTTCCCGTCTGTGGGACAAGGGGCATCTGTAATCATCAACTTATAGTGAATTTTTACAATTGGATCAGACCCCTGTGGTTTTTCCCTTTTTACGAGTTTTCCACGTAAAAACTTCTGGTGTTATTACATCTTAATTCATTTTCATCTGAGTGTGTATTGAATTCTCGTGGAACGCTAAAACGATAATACATTACTCTACCGCCGCGAATTTTCTAGCACGCGTCAATGTATATTTGAATTTCATAATTATGTAAATATATAGTCAATAGTTAAAGGAAATAGAAGAAGAATCACAATATTTACATCCTTATTTTATATCCATCATACTAAAATTATTTATCTAGTGAAATTATTTATTTTTTAGAAGGGTGTCAAAAATTTGCTTGACGCACCAACTCGATGTAAACTCAGCTCAAGAAATTAGGATTCAGGTTGACCCAAATTATTTTTCGGTCAAGTTCATGTTAAAAATCTCAGCGTGATTAAAATTTCAGACTGGGTTCGAGTTAAATCATAAAATTGGCATTGACCCACAAACTCAAAGTTAACTCGAATTTGACCCATCAACACAAAATTAACTCGAACTTGATTTGAAATTAACTGAAAATTGAACCGAACTTAACCCAATTAGCTTTTATGCATATAATAAATGAGATACATGTCTCAAATTTGTGTCAATCGGATTGGAGACGAGTCAACTTTGGGTTAGACTTTCTGACCTATTTAATATTTGGATCATGTTCAGTTCAAACAGTTTCGAGCTGAGTTAATTTCACGTCAAACCTTTACCCGACCCATAAATCCGATTTGACACGCCTAATTCTTTCCGTTGACATATCGTTGGGGGAATACATTCTCCCAGAATTGGCTTAATATGTCGACAATGGACGTGCTTCCGAAAATGGTTGAAATGCGGGGGTCACTATAGATTCTAGACAAAGAAGTTGGCAAATTAAGAACCCAATCCTAAAAAATAACCATTATTTAATATTCAAAATTAGTTTTTTGTTGGAAGAATGAGTTCATTACATGAATGAAGATCAAAATTTACGCATTAACTTCATTAGAGTTATGGTTGAGATGTTGGACAATTTCTCTTATATTGAATGGTGGCATGTTCTAAATAATGAAAATCAAACCCCACAAAAAGGCGAGGGAATGATAGCTGTAAAGAAGCACATACATGTGAAATGACCTGAACGTCTTTACTTTTTCACTTTGTAGACGTACATGTTGACTTGTTTGGCCGACAAGTTACCATGCATTGCCGGCACGACATGAATATAAATTAATTTCCATAAGTTTAGCACGAGAATTTCATCTTATCTTCTATGATGATGAAATAATAAAAATGTTTATCTAATTTTTAAAAGTTAAAGTGGTATTTTCCATAATTTAGGTGTTTGGAAATGTAAATTTGTAAGAATTAGGTGGTATGTACGTAAATCACCTACATAAATCAATAATTTTATTTTATTGCATCGGAACCTCAATCCGTCCATTCAGTCCAGACTCCAACGAGCTTTGAATTCTGAGCAAGTGCGCCACCCATTTCTAGCATCGCAAAAAAACATGCGTCCCATGTCCTTCCACTCCTCAAAAGCTATTAGGAAAACAAAATAATATTTTCCATTACAATAAAAATTCTTTTATAAATTTTTAAGGAATTATATGTCTAATACCTAAGTTTTATGCTTATAAAATTTATAAATAAAAAGGAATATTTTATTTTAAATAAGCAAATATCAATGATATTTTTATATATTGTTAAAATTAAAAAATGACAAATAAAATAAAGTTTAGATTATAAATCTATAAATATATAATTTTTATGTTATTATGTGTAAATCACTTATATTTTAATAATATCTATTTTGTTAGGAAGTATGCTAAATGATTGGGTTTAATTTTTATGTATTCATGTATCTAATTATTAAAGTTTAATTTTTTAGACATATATGCCATTTTATCAATGCATGAAAAAATATATTTTAAAATTTAAAAATTAAGATAATGATATTTTTTTAGTTAATAAGGAAATTTTAGGTGCTATAAATATAAGAAATAAAGTATAGGTGTTAGATATATAAATAAATAGGAATTGAATGGTATGTATGTAAATGGACCTTTTTTTTTATTTTGTTTATATGCTTTAAATAAAATAACAGAGTTGTGAATTGTGCTTCGGTAGGGCTGTCAAAAAAGCTCGTTGTTCACGAACAGTTCATGTTCGGTTCGTCAATGAGTTCGTGTTCAATTTATTCGATAGGTAAACGAGACGAGCGCGAATAATTTTTTTTCGTTTGATTAGTTAAACGAACCAAACGCGATAGTGATGTGTTCGTTCGTGTTCGAATCGTTATTTTTTGAAATATAAAATAATTTAAAATAATTATATATAAAAATTTATGATATTTTAAAAATTAAAATTTATAAATTATAAAATATAATAAATTAATAATAATAATATATTAATATAGTATATTAGTAATATACTAATAAAGATATTATATATTTATATAATGTAAGTTATATAATTAATATAAAATATTATTTATATATATTAATATTAGGGATGTCAAACTAGCTAGTCGTTCGCGAACAACTCGTGTTCGCTCGTTCGTTAAGAAATGAATACGAACATTGACTTTACGAACAATTTCAAACACGAGCTTATTTCAAACAAACTAAATTTCAAACGAACCAAACAGGAACACAAGCTCTGTTCGGTTCGTTTACAGCCCTATGCTTCGGTTATATACTTTTTTTAACAATTTGTTTATAGGCTTTAATCCTCCTTAAGTATTTAATGAAAATTTGCCATTATAACCTGACTAAATTTATTTCCAGCTCTCCTCCTCTTTATACCTAATTCTCTTGCAAGCGCAAATAGCTAACTTTCACCTCATCCCATTCCACCAAAATGAAACCTCCCCACCTTTCCCCATCCCCGCTGGGGATCTCACCTGAATCTTCTCGCCGGCAGCCTCCGGCGAATCGGCGGAGCCATTCTGCGCAGGTCCAGAAACCAAAAACACAACCTGCTCCGACTCCATTGATGGGAAACAAAAAAACTTCAAGCTTTGCAATCACCTGCTCATCTTTTCAGATCTTCTGCTGAAAAAGAGAGAAGCTCAAGATTGAAGCTTTCACTACAGGGGAATTGAGGTTTCACGGTCCGATCTCTCTCTGTTTCTCTCTGTTCTCTATCTTAATCTGTACACCTCTCTGTTTCTCTATCTTTCTAACCTAACTTGTTCGTGTAAAAGATGCATTCTTTGAATTAAAGCCAAGAATGCTGCTCTTACACAGATCATGGAACCGAATTTATCTGAAAAAGTTTGTGGAATTTTATATTGAAAGTTGCTTCTCTGCTTACCTTTTGTTCGAGTGACAGAGAGATTAGATGAATAAGGTGCAGTTTGCTTTAAAGTGCCGCAGGGAATATTCAGGATTCTGTTTGTTTTCCAATCTCATGCCATTCTGCACAGCGGAAATAATGGCTGTGCTGTAGAGTTAAGTGGGGAGTGACTAAGCGGCGATGATGGAATAGGTATTAGGATAAGTATGGAGAAGGTTGGACCGGTCTTGGCTTGCATTAATGGCTGGTGAGTGGTGGCCATTAATGATGGTTGAAGCTATGGAAGACGACAAGCGTACTTTTGAATGGAGGAGATGGTTGGTTTATTCCCTATGATAATGCTGATGATGGTATCTCTGTTTTAATATGACCAAATTATTTTATATGGATGAGTCATGATAGTTCTTAAATAATTATATTTATATAGATAGAAAGATATTATTATTTTTATATAATTGAAAGTCAGGAGAAAATATTGTGTCTGCTGTCAGGATGGATGGTCGAAAATGTGAACCGCATCATCCTATATCTACACATCAGACATGGTAACATCCACACTATTGATCAACATAAGATGTTGAACATATTCATGCATCCATATATGATATATTGGGTGAATAGTTGTTTAGAATAAAGGAATAGGTAGTATAAACTATATTATTTTTAATTCTTAACTTTTAGAAAATTTTGTGATGATAAAATCATTTTATTTTTAAATTTGATGGAATTTTTAATATCAAATTACTTACTAGGAAAATATTTATTTTTGTTTTATAAAGTTTTGACTGTATTTAATATTTATATAAATTGCTTGATGCCAAAATTTTATCCTTTAACATGGTAGAAAATTGAAGAATAGTAACAAAAAATGTGACTTGCACATTTGTTGGAACTGAATAAAAATTAGTTTAGTTGTTTTATCCGGAAAAGTTCTTATGTTGATATATATATATATAGACACGCACGCATAGCGAGAGCCTATAATTCATTCTCAAAGAATATAAAATTTTTAAGAAGATATGCCACTCCTAAGCATTGCAGGTTGCCTCATGAGCCCTTCTACATAGGTCTAAATGTTTATCATATTATAATATCAAAGTTAATGACATGAGGGGCTGTTTGGTAGGATTAAGTGTTTGTTTGGGGCAGCTGCAACTTATCCTGATAAGTTGTTTATTCTGATAAGCAACTGATTCATGTAAGCCGTCTTTGATTTGTGCGTTTGAAAATAATTGATTCTGAATAAATGATTATTCTGGTCTTGTTTTGAATAAGCTAGTCAGCAAAGAGCACTGCATGGTCAAAATAAATGTATATACCGATAAAAGAATGATGTTTTTCTTGATAAATAGACAAGAGAGCAAAAAAAAAAAAAAAAAAACATGTTTTCAAACAAATAAAAAACCTCATAATAAAGTTCTGATTTAATTGCTTTTTTTCATCCTCATGCTAATACTAGAAGGAGAATAAGAACTTCGGTAAATAAGAACTCCACAGAGCCCCAACAAAATTCTTAGCATTTGATAAATTAAAACCAAATAACAAAAGGAAATATCACCACAGCAAATCTGTTCAATTATTCAACAAACAAAGATGCATCCCAAACAAACCAGTAGCAGGCAACAGTGGCCGCTCAAGTGAGGGAATTGATGCTGCAGTTTGGATGGTCGCGATGAGAACCACTTGGTTCAGCTGATTCATAATCAGAAGAGAATGTAAAAACGAAATCACCTGAAATGGACAAAGTGTGAAATGTCTAGGGTTATTTCACTATCTAGTTCCGATCCTTCGTGAAGAGAGAAAGACGGGATGGAGGACCTTACATGATTTAGAAATTTTGCAAAGGTGAGCGCAGCGGTGGGGTGGTTTCCACCTTCAGAACCGGTGCCGGCGGCCCAAAAGAAAGGATTGACGTCGAGAAGGACAATAACGAGGCTAACATCGTCTGCGAAAACGGGATTTGAAGAAATGGGGCACAGAAAACAAAATCCGTAGAAGAAAGAGAGCTATTTTGGGGGCGAGATGCCCGTTTGGGGCAGCTTATTTGGTGCGGTGGAGTTTTGAAAATGCACCTGACATGTTTGGTTAAACAGCGTTTTAACAGCTTATGCGTTTTCAAAATGTTAAAAACAGCGTTTTCACACCGCACCTAGACAACTGCGGTGACAATTTTCTGACTGTGGTCTAACTTTTCCAAAAAATAAAAATTTGTAGTAGCCACCACACAGCTTATCGGCAGATAATTTTTAATCAGATTATCAATAGATTATTCAATAAGCTGCAGCTGAAATGTGTTCACCTAAGTGAAGCTTTGGAGAAGTGGAGACCGGGTGGGAGAAGTTGCAGAAGGATTGGAGAAGTGGAGATCGTTCTTGTGGCTACATCTACGAGGGGTTGGAGGGATCCGTCCGGGAGGAAGGCGAAGGGCAGAGAGAGCGACGACGTGAATGTCTTTCCCTCAACGAAATGTAGATCCAGGGCCCTACCTGCCATCCACATTTAATAGAAAGAAAGGAATGATGTTTTTAGAAATGCCTCCAAAACAGATATCTAAACAGTCAGCAGTGTTTTCAAAATTCCACTGCTGTGAATAAGCTCCCCAAACACCCCCATAGTTTGAATAGAAATTAGTAAATCTTGTAAATTCAAATTCATGAAATCTTGAAGGGATTAAGTCTTAAAAATTGTTTTGTAAGTTAATGAGTATCTCCTAATAAATCTGAAAAAAATATTTGACAATTTTAATAGGATTTACTAAATCTCTCTCTTTCCCCAGACTTTAGCTTTTCTAAATCTGGTATTCTACGAGATTCAATAAATCCCAGATTTAAGGCAGATAGAAGCAAAACAAGATTTAAGAGCCTGTTGGATTTACGCCACAATTTTTTTGTCTTTTGGCGACATTTGGCTTAAATCCTGCTTATAGTGGCTACCAAACAACCCCTAAAACTTGCAAGATTCATTGTGATATTGGATAAAAGTTTTAAAGAATTGCTCCCTTTCCCTCTAATAGGAAAGTAGGCATTCATGAAATCTTTGAGATTGTATGAAATCCCTATATTATAATAATAGAATGTTTAGTTATCATGATATTTTTTTTAAATAAGTAACAAGAGGCATTGCACCAGTTTTGAAATGAATTGTTTAATTCTACAACTTTGAAGCTTATTTTTGAAGGTTTTAAATGATGAATACCTTGAACCTTATAAGGTTTTGGGCTTATGAGATTTTTAAATGAATGAAGACTTTATCTATCACCTATTCTCATGAATATTTTTTAATGAGGGTCCTCTGTGAAATTACATCAATGTGCTTTGAGGCTCTTTTATTAGTGTTTGAGGGTCTTTATTTGAGAATTTGTTCATGGGGTTTTTCTTGTTAGTTAAAGCTATCGATTCATCAATGCTTCATTGCAAGTGTGACTTCAAGTATTTTTTGCGGATTTCCCATTTAGTGCTTACACTTACAAGAAATTTCTTGTGAGAATCATGTCTAGTATTATATATCATCCTTAGATTTCTTACAAGACATGCGTTTTAGCTTTGTTTTCATTTAGTAGTTAAATAAAGCTCCTCGAACAAACAATCCATGAAAATTATGAGAATTTTCCTTAAAAAACATGCATAGTTTAGCTTATTATATTTTATCACTTCATGAACATAATCTATTAAAATTCATATTTTTTTTGAATTATTATAGGTTATTTACCCAAATTATTTCATAATTTTAAACTTAGATAGAAGAGTTTGAATTGAGACCCCTTTGAATATGATTACATTTTCATTGGGATGTTGTAGTTGTTGTGTTTTTTGGATCAAGAATAAAAAATGGTTTATATGTAGATCATTGTTGCTCTTCCAAAGTTATATATGATTTTGTTTAAAGAGTAAAATTCCAAATAAGAATTTTTTATGAATCAAGTTAACTTAAATGTTTGTTATGCAATGAATAATGCCTTACAAGAACATTGTGACCAATATTAGCACTGGATACTAAAGAGAAAGAAACAAACAACCTGTAAATTAAGGTGTACTTAATGAATCACCAATATCCCATGGCTAACATCTATCTATAAGAAGCCAACCCATCGATAGAAAGAAAAATACTGGAAAAGTTTGGAAAAAATTTGTCCCCATTTATTTGGAAATCTTAGCCGGTCATATATATAGAGCTATTGTTGAACCACATATGTAAAAAAAGAGAGAGTGTGGAAGGAAGAACATCCATTTGACTTTGGCACATGAGGTGGTGGGTTTGTCTAGGTAACATAATTAGTCTACAAATCATGGAATTACGGTTTGACCCCATCCTTGGCCTCGAGGAATGAGGAGTAGCACATAAATTTTCTCAAACAAAGGCTAGATCTACTATTACCATCTCCATTGAGTATAAAAGAGCAAAAGATGATATATCAGTGAACATCACGATGAGACTTAGAAAGATAGTCCTGAGAATCTCGATAGAGGTATGAACAATCCTTTGTGCTATTGGATTGTTTTGCTCGTGGAAATTCCATAAATAATGAACCAACATCCGTGAAACAAAAACCAAAATAAGAATGAGGAAGAAAAAGATATTTTGATGCAAATCAATGATTTCTTGCATTATATGTGTTGTTGCATCTTGAGATCCTGATTTTCATGGTTCTACCATGTCACAAGGAGCAATGAGAAATCACCATTTTGATATCCTGAACAAGTTATATTTCATTTGGGATTCAATTATCTGACCGCTCTACTCCCTAAAAGAGATTAATCATCACTGTCGCTTTGGTTTACCTTAGATGTGTACAAAGATGATGAATTTTACATATAACATAGATGTAAAACATAGTGTACATGTTGAGGTCTTCAATGATGACATTTCGTCTTTAGATGATAACATGAGATAAGTTCAATATCATTATATAAGTCATAATAGGATGACTACAAATAAGAGAACGTACGCCAAAAAGAGAGGAGAAATTCTTCAAAGATCTTTCTAATATATATAAAACACTAAAGACTATAACTATGCCTAGCTAGGGAGTAAGTTAGGTTTGTCGAGAACTCAAATGGATTGACAACTCAACCCTATAAATATGACAATAATAATAAAGTTAGTTGTAATAAAATTGGCTAAGATTTTGACAACATTAAGATGCACAGGCAAGGCTACATGTGATTGTTGAGAAAACACTAATAAAAATATTTCCATGCTTCACTATGTAACAAATGACTCATAAAATCACTTTATGAATCAGATCAACGTAATATCAGTCATACATATACTTCATATGTATTAGATATCTAACACCCAACCATTAATCTTTACCTATAAACCACACACAATTCCTATGCATGAAATATGTCTTTTTAGGCCTACATTTATCTTTCTTTATATAAGTCAAATGTAAATCATTTACAGTCCTAATAGGGTGATCAGTTGGTGACATTTAATGTAGCAAAACTAACTAAACCGACTCTCTCTATTGTTGTTCGTCACTGGAGCTACACTAACCCTTTCACGGATATATTCATTTCATAATTTGTCTCTATATGTAAAACCATTCATCTAAATAAGCATTAAAAGGCTCGCCACCATCTTATCAAATGTTTCTTTAAGTATAGCAGGACTTTTGAATTACACAATAGGCTCGTTGCTTTCTTTCACTTTAAATATCCAATTTGAATTCGACTAATATCTCAAAAAAATTCATCCATAACATGATCATCATATGATTGACGTTTAATGTGGCCAAACCAACTTGGACGACCTTCTCTAATTTTTCAAAAACAGGAGGTACACCAACCCATCCACCCAAGTGTTAAGCCACTTATCATCCAAGCATTGCCATCTCAACAAAATAAAACTTAGTTTTGTCCTATTTTCAAATACAGGAGCAACACCAACCCTTTTAAGATATATCTACTGCACATGAATATTAATCATCACCCTCGAACAAACCAAATTGGAAGCATTAGATATCTAACACCTAAACTTTAAATATCATATACATAGTAACACAATATATGCATTGCAAACCTAAAACCGACACATCAAAATTTACATACTTTGTAATGAAAAAAATGAATTCTTGGTTGAAGTTGAGACGCACCAGAGAAGAAAACATTACAATATATTCGGACAAAAGAGGAGGTCGCCGGAGCAGCGATTTCACTTGTGGAATGCCCTTGGCAACGACGGAGATGCTGGGAAGTCTCGGTCGCCAGCGGATGTGCCGGAGCGAACCAAAGAACGGCAAAAAATGAGTAGTTGTCATGCGAGATAGGTATTTTAGGAGAAATTATTGCGTACGGACACCACATGCATCTCGATTCTGACCGTAGATCATGGTGATCTACGGTCAGATTTATTTCAGTTTTTTTTTTAAAAATGTGGGCCCACCGAAATACATCCTGCATCTTGCGTGCGGTGCCCGATCCGTATGGAATAATTTTTCGTATTTTAGGGCCTTTGCGTTGGATTTCTGACCGGATTGAATTGAACATTGATCGATGCAATAAAGCATGTTGGCGGCCATTTCGATGCAAATTTGACGGCCCTTGTCCAAATTCACAACAAATCAAACGCAGATACGACGGCAGTGTTTGTATCGAAAATTTTCGGATGCTAATTCTCAACTTTTCTGTAGTGTTGTATATAAAGAGTTTATCAACAAAATCGTCCTGAAAAAGGGTGCATTTACATCCTAACACTTAATTCTTATGTATTTACCTATCTAATATCTAATTTCATTTTTTACATTTATACCACCCAAACCTTTCTTATCGCATCGTCATTAAAAAAAAAAAAAATGCCCTGCACAGGCTCGGTTTGGCTTGAAGGAATGAAGAGCGATATTTATTAATTTATTTTTTAAAATTTTATGTCATATTTGGTTATATTGTAATCGAGTTTATTTAGGAAATATAGTTTATTTTTTTAATGATAATTTTTATCACACTTTAAATGAAAAAATAGAAGTAAAAACTCAATTTCCATTCAACCAAATATATATATATATATATATATATATATATATATATATATATATATATATATATATATATATATATATATATATATATATATATATATCCTCAACAAGACAAATGGCCTTTGATAGCAAGGTTTTGGGTGCCTGTAATTTATTCAATGATTCCACATTTGTTTTTCTGTTTTTTTACATCGTGGCTTGTACATATGTAGTTGAATCCTAATCTATCCGTGAATCACATTACTTATAAGAGAGAGAAAGAGAAATATACAGTAATGAATAATAATCAGCCTTATTGATAAGTCTTTTCTGATAAAATTATTCCTCTATTTATTGATAAGGGGATATAATATATGAAGTTACGTGTGTGTGCCTTCTTAAATGAGAGTGTTACAGGGTGTTTTAGGTGTTTTACATGTATGAGCCTATGACCGGCTACCCTTTGACTTGATTGACTAAACTCGGACCTGCTCGTTTGATTGTGTTGGATCTAGGTTGTTAGTCAGCCTTTGATGGTCTTTGGATCGACAATACTAGCTTGATCGATTTAACTTTGCGATAAGTTGTTCTAGTCTAACTGTCGATCGTTAATCCCTTGATGTGGAGCTCCCATCAGGAGAGCAAGGCTAGACCATCGGACAGAGAATGAATCACTGTAATCCGATAGATAACTCATTCCTTAATGTGGTAGTCTTTCGGGATGTTTACGTGCTATGTTGTTGTCAATTACTATCCCCTAATGAAGAAACTCAGAGAATGTTCATGAGACCGCAAGTGATACTGAACTCTTTCATGAGACTGCAGGCGCTCACAAGGCACTTATAGAGCCACGTCCTACATGACTCACAAATCGACCGGGCTTAATTGCATCCATGTTTGTAACTTCTATAATCTATAGTACTGAAGCTCATCTAACCAAACAAAGTACTTGAGGTTAGAATCAACCCGAGCCCCTTATTTTGGCATTCTTTATTAACCTCGGGAAGCCTTGTTTACATGTTTGTGACTTCTATAAGTTAAAATAATGATATTTTTATGCCATATGATGAAAGATTTACTTGGCATCCATATAAAAGAAAACAAAATTAAATATTAGATGACCCAATAAAAAAAATTGCAATAAAACGTTTTATCCCTTACTCCAATTTTCTTAATTACACGCTATGCAAAAGTCTAATTACAAATGCTTATATCCTTCTATAAAAAGGCCGGAACACAGCCACGAAGTCGTTTCTCAGACAAATTCAGTAATTGCAAATGCAAGAACATTTGTTGATGAAAACAATTTTACTCTACAAGATTCAGCATCCCCTCGTGATGTTTGGTGGAAAATAATGGCCAGGATTTCCGAGCGGTGTTGGCGGTCGCTCAACTGATCTCCCTGCAAGAATTCGAGGCATGAAGCCCATGCCGTTATATTGTGAGGGAAGAATAGGGATATCTTTATCGATAATCATTAGATATATATTGAAATACCACCATTATTTAATATTTTCACTATGAACAGTCAATGCTTATCAAGTTTCAAAACTTAATTAATTGTAATACGTTGAAATAAAATTTTGTCTCCAAAAATAAATGGCTTATTTTGGATTTTTTTTAATTTATATTTCTTAAAATATTAATAAATATATTTATGTATTTTATGAAATTTTAAAAATAATTATGTCAACTA
>NEWO01000017.1:71362-108964 GCA_003013225.1 Phalaenopsis aphrodite
ACTAAAGAGAGTGTTGAGATAATCAAGCTGATTATACCTACAATATAGTTTCAAAATATGTCATAATACTTCATACACTCAAAATATTCTCCTTTTTTGCATTATTTATTGCTTTAAAGATAGTGGAGAGCCTAGGTATTTTGAAGAATCAATGGCAGTTAAAGACACTGTAACAACAAACAATAAAATAAGATAACAACACCTTATACATAAGTAAAACTTTAGCATTATCTAGGCTACCAATGATTAAGAGAGCAGCACAATACAAATGAAATCTATGATCAAGGAAAAGCACAACAGCACTAAGACGTACAAAAAAGGATAGTAAAAAGGTTTAAAAAAATAAATGAGTTTAATGAGATTTGTCTTTTGTTATAAAAAATGACAACTATTAAACTAGTGTTGAGCATAATATTAAAAAACAAAGTTCAACTTAACCAGTAAGTAGAAAGACAGCTTTTCTTTCAAGTGATACAGAACAACTACAAAGAATAATCTAAACTTCAAAATCATAAAAAAAAATACATTTTTGCAATCTGAATAAATATTTGTTTGATCAAAGATAGGCTTCTATTCCTCATGAAAATATCAAAAAAAATTTATGGTTCAAATTAGATTCAACAGATACCATGCAGATAGAAGTTTCAACACCGTTCTTTTATATGTGGATGATGTAATGATTATGGTGGGAAATATCTCTAAGACTAATAAATTAAAAAAATAGTTATAAAATTAATTTGAAATGAAGAACCTGAATAAGCAAAGAAATTTTTATTGGTGATAATTATTCGTGATAGATTAATTAGTATTTTGAAACTATTTCAAGATGATTATACTGAGAAAATATTAAGCACACCTAATATGATAGAAGTTGAAAATTTTAATTACTGTTTTTTCTAATCCATTTAAAAGTAAAAAAAAAAAAACACCTGACATGAGATGGAACATTAAGCAACAATTTCTTATGTTTCATCAGTACTTTTACCGATACATGTTCCGATGCCTGTAAATGTTCAAATGGAAAAAATATTGACAAGCAATGAAACAAATTTTGTGCTTCCTGAAAGATGGTGCAAATACCTCACCACAATTAAGTGCGCCCTGAAATTGTAGGGCTGCATAACTTAAAAGAGACAAGAAGAGAACAAAAACATAGTGCCCTTATGATGGTCAAGGGGGTAAACATCGAATCAATTATCTATTAACTACAAGACAAAGCCAAAGCATTATTTTATTGAAGATTTATTAGATGGGGGCGTTATATTAGTATAAGAAATTACGAGATCCAATAACATGATTGAAATTGAAATGCTAAAGAAGAGCACCACTACAAAGAAGTAGAAGCATAAAAGAAATCAATCTTCATGGTCAATAAAGTAAAGGTGTTCAAAAGAATTTATTTTAGCAAGATAGTGCTTCAAAATTCAATCTACAAAAAAAACATGGTTACTAATGAAGCCAGAATTTTGAAATGCAGAATAAACACTAACTAAAGTTCTAGTTAATGGTAGTAACAGTTTAAATAAATTTTCATGTTTTTACTATGTTAGGTTCTTCTCACCAGTCCATCTCCAGTTTTTGTTGGGATTTTCTTTTAACTATGGAAGCAGCTTTAAGCCTGCTATAGTTGTGCAACGCTTTGTTAACCATCTAACCATCGGTAGCATGTCCGAGTGTTATTTTGTATAAAGAGTCAGTATCCTCTTTCATTATCAATTGCCACTTAATGGCGGTTTTACCTTGCATTGTTTCTTCAAAACACTCAAGTTTGCCAAATCATTAAGCAATACATGATCCAAAAAGGATAATATTGTAAATATTCTTTAAATATTCTCATATAATATTATAGGTGTGCTCAGGTTTGATAGTTCTCAACACTTTTAAGAATTAAATGGCTTCTTAATCACCTATCATCTTCAAAAATTTCCTTCAACTCAATCTATTCACTTGTGGTGGCCTATTTCATAGCATTATTGGACATACTTTTGTACATGATTGTTTCTTGGAACACAACTTCAAAATATAATATATTCTCCAATTATAGTGAAAATTTTTCTTAAGACTAGTGAATACTATATGAGAATATTTAAGATATCTAGTTTATTTGAGTATTTCTATATGAAAAATATAAGTTAGGTATAAAACTATCAATCACCTTCATTGTCCACCACCCAAGAGACTTCATTTGTTATGATTAACCCTACAATACAATAAAATCAATGCAATTTAGATGCATAAGAATAATGCCAATAATATTAAATCCCAAAATTCCTATGATTTGCTTCCTCATTCCTCCACCCTTTTTTGTTCATTCTTTTTTTAGTTGGGGACTAATTTTTTAACTACGAAAGTAGTGTATTTTTCAATAATCCTAAGCTTTTTCCCCTTCATAAAGACAGAGGTATAACCTTATGTTGTACAAGAGAAGTTAGAGTTATATTTTCTCCAAAATCAAACTGAATCTACAATTGTAGCAACAGTACATAGCCATCAATTGGGTGAAACTGCATAAAGGTCTATGGGATTTACATACCACACAATTTTGTATGTATTTACATATCTAGCAGCTAAACTTTAACATTTACTTACATAACCCCAAATTTTTAAAAAAAAAATAAAATTAGTATAAACATTTTAAAGTGAAATGCATCTTTTCTTGCGTGATTTGATTTGATTAAGGCACAAAAATGATTTTATACTTTTTGTGGGCTATTCTTTTCTTTCTTTTTTTTTCTTTTACAAGATGTATTTGCATAATTTTCCCCCATCTCCCAGCACAATCATGTCAAATAAAAATAAAATCACAACAAATTTTAAGTGATCTGCCTGCTACCCAACTTCAAGGCACATTTGGAGTCCAAAGGATCAAAATATGGAGAAATATATAAGAGCCAATCTTTAAAGCAAGGTTTTTTTAAATAAAAAGAGAAAAATTTCTGCCCACATCATTTCGAACACAGGTCCAATTGATCCGAAACCTTTTTTTCCCCCTTTCAATGTTAAGTCAAATAGTTCTTATTTCGATCTCCTCCATCACGCCTTGCTTAAGAGAACTGATATTCTTGCCCACTTCTGCTCTTGCTGAAACACAAGATGGGCTGAATTTGTTAATAATTTATTTTCCCTCTAAAGAGCATTTGGCGTAAGTAAAAGATTCTAATTTCTAAATATATGACAATAAGTTACAAAGCAACTTCGAGCTAATTAAAATTCACCACATACAACATGAATGCAACTTCTGCTGTTCTCTGCATCATTTAAAACTAACTTATTAACACATCGCATATAAAGACAGGAGCCTTAGAACCATATCCACATTCCAGCCTTCGCAGTAACGAGTAAATATTAGGTTCCAGCTAAGAACCTCTGCCCGAGTACGCAAGTAGGGCTGCGTACATAGCTGCACTTAATTATTTATGCTGCATTAACGCAGGCATTAAAAGAAAGCTCAATTACCTCTACACCACCAAAAAAAAAGAAAAAAAATACATAAAACAAGGACAAAAGGGTAGCAAGAATCCAACAACCAGATAGATACCTACCATAAGTACACAAACAGCATGCAAGCCGACGACCATACCTATGCCCCCGGAGCAGCATCCTTGATGCGGCTCTGAAAATACCCACCACAGCCCCGAGCGTAATCCTTCACATGGATCGCCGTGTCGGCGATCCGACTCCGCGCGAAATCGATCCCATCCGACCCAACCGGGTGCCGACCTGTGAAGTACCGATATAGCCACGTCGCTACAGCAGCCGAAGCAACAGCAGCACCGACAACCGACGCGGCTCCGGCAAGCAGCACAAAAGCCACTGCACCCACTGGAACCCACACTGGGCTCGTGATTAACAACAACGGCCCGAACACGATAAGACCCAGCGTAGCTCCACTCACCGTCAACCCAGTTAGGATGAGAAGAATAGCAGCGGAGATGACCAGAGAAAGGAAACCCACAACCTGGCTCGAGTTCGGCGCGTGATCCTGGATCCATCTGAGAAGCGCAATGCCACTGCGCCCGGTTAAATCGTGAGAAATCGCCTCTTGTCGTCGCCCGGTCTGCCGTTCATCCATGGTTGGCTAGCCTAGAGCTGGTTGGAGAGGGGAACGGGGAGGGCCTGGATGCTGAAGAGGGGGATTTGAGGGAAACAAATTGGGCGACACAAGTGGGATTTGGGCATTTAGAAAGGCATGCAGGATTACACGTGCGAGGCTTAAGATTGAAATTTGAGGTGATGTAACGTGACCGGCTTTGGCAGGAAAAATTGTGCACTTCGTGCTTGTATTTATAACATAGTAACTAAAAATATAAAATTATTCATTTTAAATAATCGGGCTAAGATGCTCACGGCCTTATAGAAAAGAGAATTTTTTGCAGAAGAACGAAACGTATGTTCTTTAAACATGACACTTTATTTTCGTAAGAAGAAAGGGTGAGAGAGATGATAAAAGAAAAGAAAAAAGTAGAAGTACGCATCTATTTCTATTACCTTAGATGACATCCCACCTCTTTCGAGAGATTATTTAGAGTGAGAAACAATAATAATAAATCATTGATTGTATGGTACAATATATGTGCATGATATGCCTGAGTAAGATGACAACATGAGCGCTATATATCTCATAATAGTCAATGACATGTGCTAGCCTTTCAACATTGATCTTTATTTTGGTCTTTTGTCAATCTTTTGAACCACTCGCTAGGCAAACTCGGTGGAGTGATCAGAGGCGCCAATCTTGTCTCTTGGGAACTTGACAGTTGACACTTCAGCTCTTGGTGAAGAGACTAAATAGGCAAGTCAATCCAGCAGGTTGTCTAAATGGTTCTACTATGTAGAAAAATGAGTGGTTCTTGTATAGCGATGAGTAGTGAAACATATGGTCATTTAAAAAAAGATAAATGATGATCTAAGTGGGAAGAAAAAATTCGAAACATAAAAGCAGAAAAAATGGAGATCAAGATGTCGTTAAGGTAGGGGCTCCCTCGGATTATCCTGCTAAGAGAGTCTCTACTAGGGCTTGCTTTAAGCGGCATAGAGGAGACTTCTTTGGGTGTTGCAGTGGCAGTACTTCTATCTGAACGTCTTATGCTTTCACACATTCTTATTGAAAAAAAAGACTCAGTGGGAGTTCAATTCTTCAAATCTATTGAGTAGACTAAAGGGATCTAGCTTTGTGATGCTCCCTGAACTTAGCTCAAGTGGCACGAACGATGCCTTTTGGAGAGTGAGAATGAATTTCACTTGTTCATATGGAAACACGGGAGGTTTCATGCTATCATCTTATATTTCTTGAGTGTAGATGCATCCGTAAGAGAATTGACCAAGTGATTGCTTCATATGGCCTTCATGGAAATGGAGAGTCAAGAGTTTTGAAGGACACGTATAGAAAGAGAAGGTCGAGGAATAGCTCAATGCTAATTTGTTTCCAAAAACTAATTTAGCTTCCCTTGATAAAACTATGTTTTTTTTCCTCATAAGGTATGATCTATTACTCCTTGCAGGGATCCACATTGAGGATGGCACGCAAGGTCCTAAAGAAGGCAAAATCACTCTTGAGGCAGCCATGATGTTTGTAGGTTTGTAGTGGTCTCCCCTTATCGGACGCTTGAGGGACGCGATGCCCCAACCGCTACTTCGGTTCCCAACGAGGTGCTCATAACAACCGAGGAACTGTAGGTGTTGATGGATTTGATAGCACATACTTCACATGAGCAAAAAGAAAGCAATCACAAGCTATGGGGAGACTTGATTGAATAGCTAGTTGTGACGTTAGCAAACTAGTTGAATGCGTGGGATTGCATATATATAGGCCAAAGAAATCATTGTTGATCTGAAGGAAAAAAGAACAGGTTGCCAACTTTGAGGCAAGGTTAGTGGCAACCTTGATGGTCTCTCTCTTCCAACAGTGTCATGAATTGAACCAATTAAAAATAGTTTTTTTTTCTGGTGGGTGATTGTTATGTAGCATCTCCGTCAATCCAGAATAAGTAGTTTGGTCGTTGTAAAAGATCAAAGTTTATTTCTTTTTTATTTTTAACTTTGCATGCATGTTTACGATTTTTTGTGCATTTTTATTTGTATTTAACAATTATGATGTTTGTAACTATTTGAACTTATTTTTTTTTATTTTATGGTGATGATGCAAACATGGATGGTAAAGAGTTAACGAGTTATCCGTTTTCTTTACAATTTCTGCTTCATTTGTAGTTGTTTGTGATCAATTTTTTCCTTGAAATTTTATATTTATGTGTTTGATAATGAGTGTGATTTTCTTAGCTTCCTTCATATCTAATACAATAAAATCAACATGAAAGATAAATTAATCCACATTTACTAACACATCTTCCATAATCCCCTTCATGCAAGTAATTGATCCATCAGTTAACTGAAGAGTTACAGAAGGGGAGAAATCTCTCCTAAGCCTAACCTTCAAAAAATAGATAGAGGCATCAGGTTTATGTTAACTTCTAAATCACATTAAATTTTCCTATAAAATCTATCTCCTATTGCACATAGAATAGTAAAGCTACCAGGATCTTTTAGTTTACAAGAAAGTTTTTTCTAAATTGTTGCTCTACACTCTTCACTGAGGGGAACCATTCTCATTATCTATAAACTTTTTCTTCTTATTAAAAATATCTTTCATAAACTTTGCATGGCTCGGCATCCGTTCTAGAGCTTCAGCAAATAGAATATTAATAGTTAACTTCTTAAATATTTACAGAAACTTTAAAAATTGTTTATCCAATTTATGTTGTCGGAGTCTCTAAGGAAATGGAAGTGGTGGTCATTCTAAATTGATCTTCATTTGAGAAATAGGTTTTTCTCGGTCTTGAGGAATATCTTCATCAGACTTTTCAGTTTTTTTCTCTCTTTCTCAACTTCATTCTCTTTCTGAACTATCATCTCCAATTCTCTTCCACTTCTTAATTTGGCAACTTTTACTTATTCTCTGTTCTGGTTTTTAGAATTAACTTCAGTATTACTGGGAAGACTTCCCTGAGGCCTATTGTTAAGGGAATTAACAATTTGTCTTTGTTGATTTTCCATATTTCTAATTGTTGATCCTTGACTTTGTAATTGATTACCCATGTGTAATGTGAGTTCTTCTATAGAAAACTTATTCTCTTTAATGTGTTAACTACCATTAAATCTAGGAGGATAAGATGGTCTACAGTGAGTACTACATTGGTTGTTCAAGTTTTCTAATGGGTTTGCTTGATTGTTTCCCCATTGCTGGTCAGCTCCAGCAAAATTGTTATTCCAGTTAAAGTTGGGGGTGTTTTTCTAACCTGGGTTATAATAGTTAGAATAAGGGTTATTAGGTTTATTTTTAATTGCATTCAAAGTCTCAAATGTAAGAATGTTGGAATCAATCATTTGTCCAAATGAATTTTCCTCAATCACTTGAGTTGTTTGAGATAAATTCATTCCCAATTGATCTAACTTTCTTGATATTGCAGCTACTTGAGAAGTTAACAAAGAAATAACGTGAGAATCATGAATGCTGACTATTCTTTTAAGATTTACCCGTTCAAAAGACCATTGAAAATTATTCATAATCATTTATACACTTAAAGAGTATGTTTCATCAAAAGATTTTGACATTAATGATCCACCAGCAATAGTATCAATAACAGATTTAGGAGGTCCTACTAACCCATTATAAAATATTTGAATTATTAACCAATTGGACAAAGAATGATGTGGACACTTATTAAGAAGTTCTTTAAAGCGCTCCCAAGCCTCGTATATGACTCCACTTCAAACTGACAAAAAGATGTAATATTATTTATAAGTTTATCAGTCTTTGGTGGTGGATAATACATAGCCAATAATTTCTGTGTTAGGTCACTCCAAGTTCTAATAGATCCAGGTCTTAATGTGTTTAACCACAGTTTAGCTTTATCCCTTAAGGTAAAAGGAAAAAACCTAAGTCTAACAACATCATTGGAGACACTATTATACTAAAATGCAGCGCAAAGTTCTAAGAAACTTACAAGATGTAACTTAGGATCTCCAGATGGAGTTCTTCTAAATTGGTTATTTTGTATCATCTGAATGATAATAACTTTTAATTCAAATGCATTAGCTTCTACAAGAAGAGTTTGCATACTTTAATGAATTTCATCTACCATATGGTTAGCATAATCTCTTAATGATTTTGGTTCATTCCCATTAACTTGATTATCTAAATTATTATGTATAGTACTTGTCATTTCTTGTAAATTAAGAATTTATTTTTGTTTTCTAATTTTTCTAATAATTCACTATAACTTATAATCATAAGGTGTCAAACCTTCAGAATTTGCACTACGCATACACTTTTTAAAGATAAATATTAAAACAAGCAAAACACACTAACTAAAATAGTAAATATATCTCTTTTTTTATATTTTTAAATACAAGAACATATAAAAAAAACAACACTATAATTTTTCTAAAGTTAAAAATTAAGATTTTACTGAGTAAAAAAGGTTTCGTTGCTAAGTTTCCTTGGCAACGACGCCAATAACTTCATCTGACCCTCATTTATGCAATTATTTAATTTTAGAGATATAGCCAAAAGCTTGACCTAATTTATATTTAGCCGCTAGTGTGCAAAATTAAATATTATATAAAGATGATAAAAAAATATTTACACACTAGGGGTACTACGCAAGCATACACATTGTTTCAAGTAATATAGGATTTTCTTTAAAAACCCTAGTATCGATCCCACAGGAAAAAAACAAAACTCTTATATAATTGATTTTAATAAAACCTACTATTAACTGTAGAAAAACATATCTAGGAAATGATTGTAAGTTTTTGAGAAATATCAAATCCTGTAGAATTAACAGAATGTTGGTATGTTTAAGCAAATGCAAATGTAAATGCAAGATTATTTAAAAAGGTTTTTAAATGCAAAGTTACCTCTACTATAAACTAATCATGTATGGAGAGTTTGAATTTGTATAAAAGATCCTTCCCCTTGTAATGAGTTTATAAATAATGTATGAAATATTTTTTAAAATATAACTAAGGTATTGTGACAAATAGGAGCAACTCTATTATTTACCCTCGGTCAAGTTTATAAAGAACATTGACCAATCTAGAGTTTGGTCCCTAAACCCTTGGTTAGGCTGGGAAGATTCTAGCTCTCACTCTAGAGTTCCCACTTCCCCTCCTCTTAGGGCTAACATCTCGCTTTAGTTTCCAAATATTTGGACGAAATTGCGAATTCTAGCCTGTAAACCTAAAATCTCCAATTCTTTGCCCATCAAAACTTGTTTTCCTATTTATTTACACAACCTCCAGGACTATATTCTCATATATTAGACTAAATGTGATTTTTACTATGTTTTAACATAGCTCATTTCGGGTCACTATATTTTACAACAAATTTTAACAAATCAATTGACCAGATTGTCAAGTAAATGAAGCATAAAGTTTGAATAATCACAATTTATGGAATTTTAAAAGCACTTCTACTAATCTACATTCAACACTTAATTATTCCTCATTGCAGAGAGAAAGTCAAAGGAAACTGTTTAGATCTCATGGGGAAGAAACAACAACACATGGATTTATAGATAAATAAAAGTTTAAAAGACAAGACAAAGTAAAATAAGCAAAGTACACAATTTATCTTAAACTCTTTACTAAGCAATCATTCAAGTTCCTTTGAATCACTCACTCACCTTACAATTCACTCCAAACTTACTTGGAATCTGTAGTGAAGAATATATCTCTCACTTCTCCTCTCCTCTGAATCCACAACAAGCCTTCAAGACTTGCTCATCTCAAGAAAGAATCCACTTATCCATTTTCTTCCTCCCAAAACTCTCTCTTTTAAATCTCCAGAAGTCTCTTTAAATAGATCTCTCAAAATCCCCAAGACTCTCTTCAAAAACCTCTTCAAATTTTGTCTGAATTCAATAAATCTTCTAGATAACTGTCGTTGGCGCCTAGGTGTCGGATCCTGACACCTAGGCACCATGCTCTCTGTTGTCAAGCGCCCTGGCGCCAAATCAATATTAACTTTTTTTTGTTTCATTTGACTCTAATTTGCTCCAGTTTCGCTCAATTTATTCCATTTACTCTATTTAATGTACCTACAACAAAAAAAGTAAAAAATATCTTTTATTAAAGCACAATATCATTAAAAATTGACATTAAATATACAAATAAAAGCAACATATTTTAGGCATGTCACCCGAGATGTAATTAACTAGTAGGAACACGTTTCTTTGGGAGTGCTTCTGACCTCAAAACAGGTACATACACCTGACTCTCTGGTTATTAATAGTTTGCATAGATACTCTTTCACGAATATTGGTCCAAGGTGTCTCCGCCCAATCTTATTTGGGCAAACATTCTTGACGTAGCATTGTGAGGTTTATCACACATAAGCTCTCCACATTTCACTTTTTTCTTTTGTTTGTCACTTTATTGTATGTTCATTCTTATTCGATTCCAGTGCCATTCAAACCACTGATCTGATTTGGGAGGAAGATTTATTCGAATAAGGGAAGTATGCGACAATCGACAAGCTGGTGACTTATTTTAAAATAAAAAAAAGAGAAAAAAATAATGGAAACAAGGAGTCCTGCTGATAAGAGGCAACCAGCGAGGGGGCGGTTCACACGAGTGGGTTGATTGGGTGCGATTCGATCCCCAGGGCATCATTGAGTGAAGAGGATCGAGCAGAGGAAAATAAAAGTATATATATATATATATATATATATATATATATATATATATATATATATATATATATATATATATATATATATATATATAACCCTTTCAATATTAATATGCATCGCTTTGTGCGTCACTCGCTTGTGCACGAAACCCTAGCAATATGATAAATTCAATCTTCCATACACGCTCGTGCAATCTGTTTCATCATTTGAGTTTATCTGAACAAGTTTATCAACGGTCGAGGCAATTCAAACCCGATTTGTGCCAGATGTCTGAATGAAACCCGTCGTCCATTCAAAACAGCATGACAGACAAATGCCAATTGGTCTTCGCCCAAGAAAATGCCAAAGTCGAGTTGAAATGACTCAAGCAGCTTACCCTCCAATACATGTCAAAGTGACTTAAATGGATGTTTTACACTACCAGAATCAATGCATGCATCAAGCAAGGTCTTATAGTATTCCAGCAAATATCCTACACTCTTTACATCAAATATTAATGCCAACAACTTTATTCCTAGATAGTTGACACATGCGATACTGGGACTGATTCATGTGTTGCTTCAAGTGAGAAACCCCTCCTTGCAAAAATGCTATGACTAACATTCATAGGCCTTGTTAGTGACTAGTGGATCACCTGATGGTTATATCTGGAGTGTTCCTTAGCCTCTGTTTCTCCACTTGTGGTCTTGTTTCAACAAGTGGTGAAAGCGGTAGCTAATTCACCAACATAACTTTTTTGCCTTATCAAGCCATTTGATGTAGAACCAACATAAGAAGGTCCCTTTTGATAGCCCTAGTGGTAGATGCCATGAACAAACGACATAAGAGTCTTTCAATTCAACTAAATGAGAAGAGACACAGTTCTACGATTCAACAAAAAAAATCAGAAGTGACTTACCTTCATATTTTTATCTTTTTATAGTTAATGACTCCTAATGTATGCTTTGCTTGTAAATGTACTTGTTTTTATCTTTTGAATATTAATGATAAATTAGCTTTAACATGGCCTACCTTTCTTCTTCGGGGTGTGTCTATGTGACCTCTGGTTCTTTGTTTTTTATTTTTCTTAATTTTTTTTTATGATTTCCTTACTTTGGTTCAGGATGGGTTCCCCAAGTTCCACAAGTCCTTTGGGTGGCGATCTTGGGGTCTTCAGTTTCCAAAGACCATTTATTTTCTCCTACATATAAAATATAAGGCATAAACATTATGTGATATGTAGTTTATATTCATTATTATTCTAGTTCAACATTAATTGCTAATTTGCTTATGAGCCACCATAACCCATCATTCATTTGAGAAAAAAAATATTTCCTTAAGCAAAAACTGATCTTGGTAGTAGACACAATATTTGTTTAGGTCACAATAGTGACTGCATGCTTGCATCAGCAAGGTCTTCTTAAAGAATTCTTGTTTTGAATGAATTTGACAATCTCAACCATTGGTACTCTCAATGGAGTCACTTCTGTCGAAGGGAACCGATGTTGTTCCTTTCTCCTTTCTGACCTTCTCTTGGTCAAAAGACTCTTGCTCCTATCGGAGTCTAACCCAATTAAAATGATTGCACTGTTATATGACATGTGTTACAATAATGCTCTTTGTATTAACTAAATAATCTGTTGATATATTATAGTTTACATGAATTTCATAGAATGATATTCATAATAAAAGCCAGAGGAATTAGGAGGCATTATAGTTGTTTGTGATGGATCATTAATGACATGTCTAGTCGTTCTTCTTTTAAAAAAATATATCACTGAATAAAAAAAAATCATCTTTGATATTATTAGTGATTGTCGTATTGTGGATGACAAGGTCGATGGGCATCAACACCAGTGTTAAAAGTGTATATTGGCTTAATAAATGATGAAATCAATCAATTTTACTCATCAATCTTAGAGGTAATGACACATGTCAAAGATCCGCATCAAATGTAAAAGTGATGGCATACATCAATGACATGCATCGGCCTTAAAAGTTATAGTATGCATCCATTATGTACATTAATCTTATATGTGATGGTAAGCATTGATGTTGTATATCAGCCTCACAGATGTTGGCGAGTGACTAGGTCGTCTAGTGATAATGATCAGATCACTATAGGCAAGTGGTGATTGTTGAGCAACCTTAGTCATGTGATAGGGGTCGCTTATTTATAGATGAGTGGTTGTCATTGTGTGATTGCACATACACAATTGTAGTCAGATGATCAAAAAAAGCATTTGTGATAGAAAAACTGCAATCACACAACAATAACTAGACAATTATAAACAAATAAATGTGATTATGTGAATACATATAAATAAGTATGAAGTTTCATTAGCTAAAACTCACAAAGTCCTATCATTTGAATCTATCACCATTGTCTTCACCACCCTTATCAACTTTCACCATCATCTTTCAGGCAATCAACTTTAAAAGAAAAAACACAAAATTTCTTATATTTCTTTCTAATGCTGATAAAATGTCAAATATATAATTTTATGTTACATCATCATTACAAATTTAAATACAAAGAAACAAACGGACAAATGGTCCAAAATTTGAGCCATGCATTGACAACAACTTCCACCCCAAATAAATTATTTTCTGCAAGCAAACGCAACACCCAGGGAACTAACTCTAGTCACGACATCCCGCCGATTCCTATATGATGGCGGCATGATCGGCGAATAGGTGTTAGGATCGGAGCTTCGATGAGCCGAGGAGACGCCTGCGTTCTGCATCAAGTGTCGAACTCCGCCGCGCGCCGGAGATATTGGAATCCGAGGTAAAGGAGCACGAAGCCCGAGCGGCCTACTATAGGCAACGCATCGGACATCAGAGCCCTCTTTCTGTTGCTTTTGTCTTATATGAGGGGTGATCAGCAGCTACTCAACGGCCTCCGCCGGTTGTTCTCTCGTAGCCGCGTAAGTGCAGAGCGACTGCAAGAGCGAGGGCAGGACGAAGAGGTTGAGGAAGTAGAGGACTACGAAGGGGAAGAGGTAAAGGGGGAGGCAGAGCTCGGAGCTGTGGTGGATTTCGATCTAACTGGTCTGGCGAACATCCGTTTGCCCGGGATGGCCATGATGATTGGACAGCCACAAAAGAAGGTTTGCCGTCTTTTTCGTTCTCCGTTTTTTCTTATTCAATCATTTATGTTTTGATTCAAAATTCAATTCGGTTTTCGTTCTCATTTCCTTTGCTGTACTTGGTTCAATTTTCTTACCTTCACTACTTCTATTCAAGGAGAAATAGCCAGTAGGGGTTATTGCGTCCGGATTTCGCCATATCGACCGTTCTTTTAGAATACGTTTATTAGGAAGGAAGGATTCAGGATTTTGTTTTTGTTGCTTTTGTGGATTTAGAATGCTTTGATATTCGGGACGGCAGAGCTCTCCGCCAGATGCGCAGTCCCTTTCGCGTTAAAGTCGAGATTTAGGATTCGTCTTTTGACTTTTGAGGGCCTGCTTTCCTGTTTCTTATATTGTTGGGCAATTGTTTTTGTACTTTTAATTTCTTGCCTCTCTTGCGTACGGCACCATGACCAGTTCTTTGAGTTTTTAAGTTTTTACTTCTTAGTTCCTAATCAGTGCATTTCTTGTTGTAGATTTAGCCACCGAGTTTAGACTTTTCAGTCCCACTGTTCCTTGCTTTATCTATTTTTTTATTGTTTCCGACATCATATATTTTTCTTTTTTCACTCAAATACTTCCTTTTTGTGTGTCTACTTTACTTTAGTAAATTGATACTGTTGTTATGTTTTCTTGCTCTAGAAAAGGATTTTTTTATAGAAATATTTGCTCCAATTAAATGAATTTAGGGGCTGTGTGGCAATGGATTTAACCCACCATTTGATTTGCACAGGATTTAAGTGGAATCCCGTCATTTTGGACAAAATAAATCCCGAATGCCGTAAATCTGGATTCCACATACTTCGGCTGTAAATCCCAGATTTACTAAATCCCACGTGGATTTAACTTCATAAACTTGAATTTAAGGTTATACAAGATTTAGTAAATCCGTTGTCAGACAATTTTTGAGACAATACCTTAGGATTCAGTAAATCTGAATTTATTGGGTTTACTGAATCCTAATAACTTAAATCTCATCTATTGTCAGACAACACCTTAAGATCAACTTAAACTTAAACATTTGAGTGCAATGGATAAGTTTTAAAAAATATGGCTTATCTTCCAAGATTATAAAAATTAGTTTGCCTGCTTCTTTTGTCTGCTGCAGTGTCTGATTTTTCATTTTAAAATTCTCAGAACTTGCATGATTCTGAATTCTTTACCGAGTATGGTGAAGCAAGCCAATATGAGATAATAGAGGTTGTTGGGAAGGGTAGTTATGGTGTAGTTGGCGCTGCAGTGGACGCCCATACTGGAGATAAGGTCGCTATCAAGAAGATCAATGATGTATTCGAGCATGTTTCTGATGCAACACGAATTCTTAGAGAAATCAAGCTTCTCAGACTGCTCAGACATCCTGATATTGTAGAAATTAAACACATAATGCTGCCTCCATCCAGACGAGAATTTAGAGATATCTATGTTGTTTTTGAGCTAATGGAATCAGATCTTCATCAAGTTTTAAAGGTGAATGATGACCTCAGTCCGGAACATCATCGATTTTTCCTGTATCAGCTTCTTCGGGCTCTTAAATATATTCATTCAGGTTGCTACTTTTGGTTTATTGATTTAGTTCTTTTATCAGGCTTAAATTATAGTTAGTTTATGTAGAGTTATACTTTGTTGCAATAACCTGACATATTAATGTCCTATTTTCGCTGATTTTGCAGCGAATGTATTTCATCGAGATTTGAAGCCTAAAAACATTCTTGCAAATGCGGACTGCAAGTTAAAAATTTGTGACTTTGGCCTTGCTCGGGTGTCTTTTAATGATTCTCCTTCAGCAATATTTTGGACCGTACATTACTCTTTCCTCAATAAAAATATGTTAATTTTTTGAGGCATTTACATACATACCACATCTCTTATGTATTTACATATCTAAAACTTAAATATTCATATTTACATGCATACCACTTAAATTTTTAATATTACTTAAAAAATACCACCCTTTTTGAAAGTGAAGAACACCTTTTTCATGCACAGGTTTATGACTCCTAGGTGTTTGTTATAAGAGTAAACATCAAACTTTGGGTGTTAGATATGAAAATACATAAAAGTTATGTAGTATGTATGTAAATTTTCCTAATTTTTTTGCCCATGTCTATATTTTATTTCTTTTTTCTTATCGGATAGAGAGTGGTATAGCAGGAACCCTCTTTTGCATTTTTTTACTTGTTGACTTTTTTACTTATTAACTATGTTGTCCCTTTTTCCTGAAATTTAGGATTATGTGGCAACAAGGTGGTATAGAGCTCCTGAACTATGTGGTTCATTTTTCTCCAAAGTAAGTTTCAAATGCCACATATATATATAATTGAGCTGAGAAGTCAAATAGATGAACTGTTCTTAATAGGCGATTGTTGAAATGGTATAACATATTTCAAAAATTGTGTTGTAATTTTTTCTGCGGAGAAAATATCCACGTTTATTTGTCTCTGGTGCAACCAGTCATTTTTTCTGCTATAACTTTCACTGAAGATTACAATTTACCTTTGATATTTTACTTGAGATTAATAAAACTGGGTGGTTAGTTTCACCTTAAGCTCAGTGTATTCGTTTTATATTTTTTTTGTAATGCTAATTTCTTTCATTTCTATATTTTTTGGGTATATTCTTTCATATTTTTATTCTTTATTTACTAAAGATTTGGGGGGTATGGACGAGCAGACCTCCAAGGGTGTGGAACTTGGTTTGGATGCTGGCAATCCTTAATCGAGCTCTGCTTAAGTTCAATGGTGCTTGAACCAGCCTTTATTGAGTTCAGCAAGCAGTCAATTGAGTAAGCTTCATTCTGTAAATTTGTGTCATGATTCTTACTGATTTCGTGGGTTCGAATATAAGAAAGGATTATGATGATTATGTGGGCATAAATATTAGTGGTCATAATCCTTATGGATACGGTGGTTGGGCAAAATCTAGAGCAATGAAACAAACTGGTTTTCTCCGAGCTCAAGAGTAGTGTTTGCTAGCCTAGTGTGGCAATGAAAGTTTCATCTACTCATCTTGATTTCAAATGACTTGCTCCATAGAAAAGCGATATTAGATTGCACCTTCATGATTTTATTATACCTTGTCAAGGTCCGGGAGTAAGAGAAAACAATAATGCATCATCTCTTACGTATATCTTATTGAAATTAAGTAAAATGTTGTAACATCAAATGCAAAATGTAGTGAAAAAGATGGATTAGCAGAAAGCTCAAGTGAGTTACGTGTGTGGAGCGTGAGATGGGGAGGGAAGCTGGGTAATAAATGACCTAGGAAGGATGAAAGAGAGGGGAAGATAGACACTGGGGGATTTGGAGAACGAGAGAATGGGGAGAGGAAGAGACAAAGAATGAGGATGAGTGTGAGGATGTGGGCAGGAACTAGGGAGAATTGGAGACTCCTAATAATGATAAATAATCCCTCATCGGAAGTAAATAAATGAATAATCTTAATTTACTCATGCTTTTTACTGATCAATTTAATTGTTTAGGTTAATAAATATTCGTCCACTATTGTATTATAACTAGCAACAATATATAATCAATGGTTTAACTATGATCAAATAGTTGTTGTAGTTTATTGCTCAGCCTTTTTGGTAATTTCTATCATGGTTGAGGTTTAAGAAAGGATGTGTTTCTTGTTGGCTGCATATGGATGAATGGGTTTTCACTATATGGAATCTTGAGTGCGCATGTAACTTCAATTTGAAGAGGCTGAAGATTGATGCAATTGAGGCTCATGTGAGAATATGGTTGTGGTGATACACATGAGAGGGGTTTTAATGGTCCTAAACAAGATGTGAAATAGTGAGTTTCGGTATTTAAATACTAATGGTGACATTTTACCATTGAATTATGCTTTTAGATTGATATTTAACCATCTACTAGTGTATTGAGTTTAACTTGAGGTTTTGATTCTACGCATGACCATCATGTGGGGTTGATTACCAAGATATGCATAGGAGTGGGTTGCACAATCATGCATTGGAAGTAAAATAAAGGATCACAATCCTAATATATAAGTGGTGGCTCTTGCATATTAGCTTAAGATTTTAATTGAATAGATATTCGTTTGCTAATGAGTTGGGCTCTATTTGATTCCTCATTAGTTGAGTGATCAAGAGAAATCTCCAAATATCTTGCACAACCATAACCATTCATATGTTGAATATCATGTAAAGGTTAGTTTTTAGGATACAAATAGAAGTGGATTGAATTGTCCTACATTGAAAGTGAAACAAAAAATAATGGTCCTAATATATTGGTGGCAGCCCTTGCACATTAGTTTAGGCTCATATGTAAATAAACATTCATTCAATGAGATTAAGGCTCAATCCAATCCCTGTTTAGTCTAACCCAACATAAGAGAAAAGTCAAAATTGTTAAATTAAGAAGTTTAATTTTTGTCTTACAATGGAAATATGCTACACAAACTTAGTCACAGGTTTATCTTCATGCTAAGGTGGTCATAGGAGTTAGAAGACTGTGGACAAAAATTATCCAATATTTGCGATTATATCATTTAGGGTTTTTTTTTTTGGTAATTTATTGCACTTTTTGGTTGCATTATCTCAATAAAGAGCGGGGTACCTGCTTTTATTATACAAGAGAAAGTACAATTGTACTTTTTACAAAATCAGATCATAATAAAATCTACAACGATGATAAAATTCTTCCACAACTCTTTTGATGTTTTAAGTTTTAAAGTGAACTTTTTTTTGATGTTCTAACATAGTGAATTTCTATTGTTTAAATTTGACATTGAGACCTAGAAAATGAGGATGATCTACTTCACATCTCAACCATTAAATGAGATGGATTTTAAATGCTTATATTAGTACATTAGTAAGGTTTAATTGATTCAATATATTTCTATAAGTACATTAGCGAAGCTTGGTCAATTATTTTCTAAGCTGAGTTTACATTTTTTATCCGGACAAAATATTTTTTTGTATTGTTTAATTACTAAGGTATCTGTTCGAGGTGTCCGGATTAGGAGCTATACCATTTTGCAGTGTTTAGACCTCTTTTATGTGAGCGTGGGGTGCGTCTAGAGCAGTGTCTAGGTTTGCCTATTTTGATTTGAAGGTCATGGCTATTGATTCAGAAAAATACAAACTCTTTACACTTATAGGGGTAAGTCTCTGTTGATCCTATATTGATTATGAGCCATACATCAACCTCTTTATAGATCCTATATAGGCAGGAGATTGAACCCTTTGATATGTTTGCATGGGTCTATTTCATAATTATATCTCATATTATTTTGCATGAAGTTCATTATTACATTTGTTGGAGAGAAAAATGTGTTTTCTTGTGCTTAGCGTAGCTTAAAAACAAATAGATCATCTGATTTCTTTTCACTCAAATTGTATGTTTTTCAAACTTGAGGCTTCATTAAAAGTTGTGTGATGATCTTTTTTGTTGTTGAATTATTCACTTGGCCTGAACTCTTGAAGAAAGAATTTTATTCGAGGAGATTTAAATGGACATGTAGATAGAATGGTAGAAGATTTTAGAAATATTTATGATGACTACGGTTTTGGAGTGATTAATGAAGAAGATATAGCTATATTATACTTTGATTTAGCGAATGATTTTGTTATTGCTAATACTTTATTCAAGAAAAGAGATGAGCATATGCTTACTTATAAGAATGGAGCTAATAAAACACATTGATTATTTTCTTATTAGAAAAAGAGATCGTCGAGAATGTAAAAATTGTAACGTCATTTTAAGTAAGGATTTAAGTACTCAACATTGATTGTTAGTTCTACATTTTAAGGTGAAGAGATGTAAAATAAAGAATACTAGTGATCATTGTCGTAGAATTATATGTGGGTACCTAAAAGACACAAGTAAAATTATTTTTATGAGTAAAATTCAAGATTTCAAAGTTTGGGATGCTTAATGAAGAAGCAAATTTTGTGTGAGATAAAGTAACAAAAACTATCAAACAAGTGACAAAAGTTGTACTTAGAGAATCAAAAGAAAAAAATTCTATAAATAAAAATAGTTGGCGATGGAATAATAATGTGCAAGAAAAGATAAAATATAAGAAGGTATGTTATAAAAATTGGTTTAAATGTAAAAGTTCAGAGAGCTTGGAAAAATATTAAAAGACCCGTAGAGAGTCTAAGAGAACAATCTATGACGCTAAAAATTTTGTTGTTAGTGATCTTTATAATAGACCAAATACTAAAGAGGGTGAAAATTATATGTATAAATTAGCCGAACAAAGATAAAAGAAGACTAAAGATTTAACTAAAGTGAAATGTATTAAAGATAAAAATCAAAAAGTGTTTTTCATAGAAAAAATATTAAAAATAGGTGGGTGAGTTCTTTTGATAAACTTTTTAATGAAGTTTAAGAAAATACAATCTACCTTAGTGATCTTAATATTGTTAATAATAATAAAATGTTTTATTTTTACCGTTGCATTAGTAAAAAAGAAGTTGATGAGGCTTTAAAGAGAACAAAAGCTGGAAAGTCTGTAGGATCTGATGATATCCCCAATTGAAATATGAAAATATTTAGGAGATTTGGGAGTTTCTTGGCTTACTAAACTCTTTAATATTGTTTTAAAAACTAAAAAGATGTCTGAGGAGTTGAGGAAGAGTATTTTGGTCCCAATCTTTAAAAATAAAGCAGATGCACAAAAGTGTGTCAGTTATAGAGGAATTAAGTTGATGGTCATACTTTAAAATTATGGGAGAGGGTAATTGAATATAGGTTAAGACGTATTACAAAAATTTCTCATAATCAATTTGGATTTATGCCGAGCAGGCCTACTATGGAAGCTATACATTTATTGAGAGGTTTGAAGAAGTTAAGAGATAATAATGAGAATCTACATATGGTTTTTATTGATTTAGAAAAAGCTTATGATAAGGTTCTAAGAGATATTCTTTGGAGAGTTCTTGAGAAAAAAAGGTGTTGATATGACTTATATTTAAGTCATTAAAAATATGTATACGAGAACTGTTACTTGTGTTCGAACAAAAGGAGGATTGACCAAATTTTTTCCTATTTTTGTTGTTTTACATCAGAGATCAACTTTAAGCCCATATTTTTTTGCTTTAGTTATGGATGGTCTTACTGGACACAAGAGGATGTACCTTGGTGTATGCTTTTTGCTAATGTTATCCTTCTCGTGGATAAGACGAGAGAAAAAGCTTAGGAAATTCTTGAATTATGGAGGTCTACCTTGGAGTCTGAAGGCCTTTTTTTAAGTAGAACTAAAACTAAATACATGGAATGTAATTTTAGTAGAAGTAGCTCTAGTGACATAAATGTAACTATGGGTGATCAAATTATTAAAAGGTGTGAACGCTTTTGATATCTCAGGTGTATTGTTCAAAGTGATGGTGATATTGATGGGATGTTATTAGTAGAGTTCAAGTTGGTTGAAGTGGAGGAATGCTTCAGACCTATTGTGTGATAGCAAAGTACTGCTTAGATTGAAAGGAAAATTTTATAAGATGGTGGTGAGACCTGCAATGCTCTATTGCGTTGAATGTTGACTTTTAAAAGAGAAGCATAAAAATAAGTTAAGTGTTGCCGAGATGAGAATGCTTAGGTAGATGAATGACTTTACACTTAGAGACTAAATGCAAAATGAATATATCTGTGATAAGGTTGGTGTAGCTATAATGACGGACAAAATTAGAGAGAGTCGTCTTAGATGGTTTGGTCACATTAAACGTCGACCATTTGATGATCCAATTAGCAGAATAGTTGTTTTATATTCGACTTATNAAAAGTGTCAGTTATAGAGGAATTAAGTTGATGTGTCATACTTTAAAATTATGGGAGAGAGTAATTGAATATAGGTTAAGACGTATTACAAAAATTTCTTATAATCAATTTGGATTTATGCCGAGCAGGCCTAATATGGAAGCTATACATTTATTGAGAGGTTTGAAGGAGAAGTTAAGAGATAATAATGAGGATCTACATATGATTTTTATTGATTTAGAAAAAGCTTATGATAAGGTTCTAAGAGATATTCTTTGGAGAGTTCTTGAGAAAAAAGGTGTTGATTTGACTTATATTTAAATCATTAAAAATATGTATACAAGAATTGTTACTTGTGTTCCAACAAAAGGAGGATTGACCAAATATTTTTCTATTTTTGTTGTTTTACATCAGAGATCGACTTTAAGCCCATATCTTTTTGCTTTAGTTATGGATGGTCTTACTGGACACTTACAGGAGGATGTACCTTGGTGTATGCTTTTTGCTGATGTTATCTTTCTCGTGGATAAGACGAGACAAAAAGCTCAGGAAAAGCTTGAATTATGGAGGTCTACCTTGGAGTCTAAAGATCTTTTTTTGAGTAGAATTAAAACTAAATACATGGAATGTGATTTTAGTAGTAGTGGCTCTAGTGACAGAAATGTAACTATGGGTGATCAAATTATTAAAAGGTGTGAACGCTTTTGATATCTGAGGTCTATTGTTCAAAGTGATGCTGATATTGATGGGGATGTTATTAGTAGAATTCAAGTTGGTTGAAGTGGAGGAATGCTTCGGGCCTATTGTGTGATAGCAAATTACCGCTTAGATTGAAAGGAAAACTTTATAAGATGGTGGTGAGACCTGCAATGCTCTATAGCGTTGAATGTTGGCTTTTAAAAGAGAAGCATAAAACTAAGTTAAGTGTTGCCGAGATGAGAATGATTAGGTGGATGAGTGGCTTTACACTTAGAGACTAAATGCAAAATGAATATATCTGTGATAGGGTTGGTGTAGCTACAATGACGGAAAAAATTAGAGAGAGTCGTCTTAGATGATTTGGTCACATTAAACGTCGACCATTTGATGATCCAATTAGCAAAATAGTTGTTTTAGATTTGACTTATGTTAAAAAAGACAGAGGTAGAAATAGGATGACTTGGGCATTTTGTATAAAAAATGATCTTAATTTATTAGAATTAAATGAAACTATGCCACTAAATAGGATGCAATGGAGAAAAATGATTTATGTAGCCGACCCCACTTAGTGGGATAAAGGTTTTGCTTGTGTTGGGAGCAGTGAGTTTAGATTTGGTTAAGTTTCTACGTTAAATGTTCACAAATTTCTTGAAATAGATATCTATCAACTTCAAAAATGATTTTGATGTTAATCGTTATCTAGCCATACACAATTTGTTATGAATAGTTTCGAAATCTTTGCTATGATGTTTGTCAAAGGCCGGTTGTGCATTTCTGCTCATGTTATTCAACTGTTTTTAAATGTCATTTTATATTACATACCCTGTTTTATATTTTCAAATTATGATCTATTGATAACTGCAGTGAACCCGCTCTCTTCCAACAATTTCCTTGCTTCTAACATGTGTATTAAATTCTAAAGCTGTATTTCATCTACTTATGCTCTTATTTCATATTTTTTAGCATTTTTATATTTCATATAAAACGTAATGATGGGCCTCAGAACCACTTGGCCTACTCTAGTATCTGTCACGGGATCTAGCAAGCTTATCTTGACGAATTTGCATCTATAATATGTTAGGCTGAACTTTTATCTTGCAAAAATGTTTTATCTGATATAACAAACACCTGATGCATATACTGACTTTGAAAATATTGCATTTACATTCACAAAAATATTGCATTTATTGTCATACCTACAAACATACAAGTGATTTCAGAATCACTTATAACTTTAGGTATGTTATTTCTTGTTCATATTGCTAGTTATTGTTGTGCACCAAGTGAAGCATTACCCATTAATTGGTGAAGTAGCATTTGTCACTTAAGTTTTTAACAGAAATTTACACAATATGCGGCTAGATCCTTGCTTAATGCGCACATGTATTGTCAGCGGCATTTAAAATGACCAAAATGCCCTTCATTTATAGGTGTGAAGATGCCATCACAGTTGGCACTTAGGATTTCATCCTTGCAGGTCTCATAGAGTATTTGTGAAATTAGGTTTTTCAATTGACCCAACCTTGTGTCTTTCATTGTAGTAGCTGAGGTTACAATCAAATACTTTGGCAGGTGCATTTTTTATGACAAAAGTAGCCTAGAGCATTGATATGAAGCTGCTTTCTAATCTACTGAAGATATTGGAGGGTGACTCGGGAGTTTGAAAAATTGAGAGATTTACACTTATTATTTGCATTTTATGTAAAAAATGAGAGGCTTGCTGCTTTCTGATCTACTAAAAATTTAGGAGGGTGACTTGAGATTTTGAAAAATTGAGGGATTCACACTTTTTGTAAAAATTGAGAGCTTCTTTTTCAGCATAATTTCTGTGAAGTATTTTTGTCACAATTCATAAGCTTGTTTCTCTTAATTTGTATTATGAAAAAAATGCTTTTAAAAACAATCAAAAAAACATTAGTGAGATTTATAATGATTATGAGAAATTTAAAAGTACGAGAATGAGGCTATAAGCAATATGCCTTTAATTTTTTATGATTTATATGCTAGGCTAGGTATTAAAGAAAGGGAAAATAATATATATAAAATTACTCTGGTAAGAGATATGAGCCCTATATATTTTGTGGGGTTTAGATGTATTTGAAGGTAAAATAATAAGATTTAAAGACGAAGAAATCTAGGAAATGAAAATACTGCTTAGAGAAGTTTGTTAAATGGAAAATTTAAGCGAGAGGTCATTTTGGAAAAACTCATTATAGTATAATCATTATAAAATGATCCAAAAATGAAGTGAAGCTAGCTTTGAAGGAGATGTGTCAAAATAAAATTTTAGGGCTAGATGAAATATGCAATTGGATTTGAAGAATTATCGGTGATATTACAGTGGTTTGGTTAGACTGAACCATCATATTTTCTTAAGCCAAGAGAAAGCCAAATGATTGGAGAAGAAGTATTTTGATATTAGTATTTAAAAATTAAGGAACATTCATGTAATTATTGAGGAATTAAACTTTGAAGTTATACCATGACATTATGGGAGGAAGTAATGAAAAATATGCATAGAAATTTATGTTAGCAATGAATAATCAATTTGGCCTTTTATCGTCATAGTTGAAGCATTTTTTAAGAGAATTAAAGAAAAATATAGAGCAAAAAGTAATCCTTATATGACGTTCATTGATCTTGAGAAGAAATGTTATCAAGAACCATGAGAATTGATTTGGTAGATGTTAAAAATGTGTAAATCAAAGAAGTTGATATTATTTAAGATATGTATGATACAATCTTGGTTAAAATTAGTAGCAGTTGTAAGATGATTGAAGAAGTTTCAATTATAGTAAAATAGTATTGATAATTAATATTAAGTTTGCATCTTCTTGTATTAATTATGAAGATGCATAGAAAGGATGTTCAAAGTTAGTTGATTTGTGCTAATTTGATGACTTGGCTCTAATTGATAAGGCATCAAAATAAGTGAAATGATAAATTAGCAAAATAGATGAAATATTTAAAAGAGAAATAACAAAATATATGATATATAATTTTAGTGAGTGATATTAATTGTTAACAAATATTGACTTATATTAATCGAACTAAGTGATATTTATTTTTAATTGGTTTAAATACCTTTGGCCTTACGTAAAAGTATGATATATAGATATTGATATAATTTCTAATGTTAACATTGGTTAGTTAAAAATCAAGACTAATTTTGTGATTAGTATGAAATAAGAAAATGTCACGGAACATAAAGGTAAATTTTCTAAAACAACAATTAGACTGGCTATGTTGTATGAATTTTGGTATTATATTGTAAAAAAAAGTTTTTTTTAGGGAAGAGTAAAAAAAAAAGAGAATATTAAGATCAATGTGTGACAAACTAGAAAGTCTAGCTTAAGAAATATTTTATTAGAGGGATAATTAGAATATCATCCACTAAAGACAAGTGGTGAAAAAATGACTCGACTAACTTAGTCATGTACAATGAATGATAGAAAGTGCACACATAAGGTTTGTAGATAAAATTAAGAGCACTTTGCATTATGCAAGCAATCTATGAAAAAAAATAAATTGAGGGCCAATATTTTAGGCAATCCAATCAAAATGGGGTGTATTGTGCACTTTCGTTTGTAGAGGATTCTTATTGGTACACCTAATTTAAGTGTGATGTTATGCTAGTGTTTGTGTAGGTTTTCTTAAGAATTATAGTATTTCCAAAATAACGCTAATTGATTTGATTTGAAATAAAAAAAAAAGTAGTGGATAAAAAATCTCATGGATGAAAATTGAGCAAGTTTCTTGGTACATATAGGTTTTGTAACTTATGTAACAATTAATAAGATTAATGATGGATGAGGATTCATAAAACTAACTACAAATGGTTATGATGATGGAATCCTCTAATTAGTAATCAAAATCACATGTTTTTAGTTGGGATATGATTAGTCATTTTTGCAATACTTCAGAAGTTCATAAGGCAATTTTGACCCATATTTGAATATCATTTTCAACATTTGATTTGCTTTTTTGATAAATGTACTAATTAGTAACCTAAGTCTTCTGCTTATCTAAGATATGGTTTGCTTCCTACAAGCAAATTATTGGCTTTATTCTCTGACATTTGCATGTTGCAGTATACTCCAGCTATTGATATTTGGAGCATAGGATGCATATTTGCAGAAATGCTTACAGGAAAACCGCTATTTCCTGGGAAGAATGTGGTTCATCAATTGGATCTTATGACTGATTTTCTTGGCACCCCTCCTCCTGAATCCATTGCGAAGGTTGGTCCTTCATTCATCTTCTCTCCAAAGAAAAAAATTGTTCTTATTTTTGTTTTTGTTCTTTTTGATCTATGATAATCTCTTTTTCTTATATAGTTCTGATAGATCTAGCTCTTCCAATAAAATTTGCATCTATTAATTTCCTTTAAATTCTGGTACACCTTTTTGTACATGCTACACCCATATTCTGTTGCTCTAAACTTTATTCCACGAACAAGCCTGATGACCTACGAGGGCAACAGGTCAGTAGGGATAAGAACAAATTAAAGCCTTGAATGTTTGAAGTACATTTTCTGACCTGAAATTAGTCGCTCAGCTAAACTTTAGGTTAATGAGATCATTTAGATGAAGCAACCACTGTCATCGGCAAATATTTTTAGGATCATATTAGTTTAACTTTTTCTATTGACTAAATAAACCAACACACCTAGAATGCTGGAAACATTCAAACGAAGAATATATAGTTGTTAAATGTGGCTGAAATCTCTAGATGATACTTAATGCTTTGCTCTACTCTTTGAAAGCATTACATTCTGGCTATTATAAGGAGCATTTTTTCAAAGGCTATAATTCTTCTACGCACCAACTCTTTTGCCGCACCATATCTTGGCCTTTTTTAAGTTCAACGATAGTGTTTGTTTCTAGAGATTTTGATATATCATTAACCTATGGTCAAAATTTTTGTCTCAAAATTATGAGCAAGAAATACCAAAGAATATATCTTTTGAAGCAACGCAGTCACTGCAAGTGCCTCTCTATGCCATTCTGATTGGCAAATGCCTGAATTTATGAATAGGCTGGCAATTGCGGACTAGTCAAGCGGCTCAAAAATATTGACTACAACTTCAACAAGATAGAATGAATAGAATGAAAATTGGTGGGGCTTGTTATGTGTATCATTGTGTTTGCTTATTTAGTTTATCAAATTATTTCTTGTGTGATAATAGTTTGATGATTTAACAAATGGACCTACTGCATGAAAAGTTAAGTATTTGAGCCAACCTAAACTTAGTTATATACCATATTCACAAAGTAAGCAATCACACCTACATATGAACTAATTGAGATTGAATTAATTTATTCTTTTTCTAACATGATTTCTCCTTCACAAGTACATATATAATTCTCAATTGTACTTCACTATTCATGTGCTTGCTCTCCCTTGACACAAGTCCTCGTGAAATCATTCTCATGTGAAGAAAATAAATAGTCAAGAGACCATAGTTGCTGAAACCTGAATGAGTTACCTATCTCCACATGCCTTTCAGACTCTCATACACTTGCTAGCTTTGTACCATTAACTCTGAATAACACTCTAACTCCTTGCTTACCAACTCTCCATTCTTGCCCTCACTCGCACTCTCACCCTCTCTATGTTTGATGCCATTTTAGCCTTAGTTGACTCTTACATATGATCTAATTAATATAAGTAATATAGTTTTGTAGTATGTAATATATAAGTATTAGTTAGATCATATTGTTTAATTATTTTGTTGTATCGTAAAATCTACTTATACAAATTCACCAAACACATAATTTATTCTCTTAAAATTGTATTAGCCTGTATTAATTATACCAATTCATCTTGATGTAGTGATTAAACGGGTCATCGATTAACAAATTTATTTAGTGTTAATCTTCTTAATTAGGCCACATGGATAACTAAACAACTCATTGGGTCCTTACAATCCCCGAATTTTATAAAAAAAAAATCACATTCAAAATTTAGTAACCTAAAAATGTGCTTTTTTGTGCTTAGCATAGCTTAAAAATGAATAGATTAGCATTTATGGATCTATTTTTGTTTAAATTAGGATTTTGAATGACTTGTCCATTTTGGAAATTGGGTTTAAATTTGAATTAGTTTGGGTAAGGTTAAATTTGATTTCAGAATTGATCGTATGTTGTAATCCTATTTCTTGATTAAAGGAGTAAATAAATAAGGGAGTCATGTCTGGTATTTTAGAATTAATGAATTGAATAAAGATATTTGAGTTTACTCATCCTCGCTTCTCTCTTTAGTTCATTTTCTTCCTAATTATCTATGATGCCTCTCTTTCTCTCTCGCTTTTCTAATTTTCATCGCAAGTCCCTATTTTAAGTGCTCATTTATTTTCTTTTTTTTTTCTTATTTTGTTGTGTTGTGCTGTATTATTATTAATATTAGTTTAACTAAAACTTGCTAATGTGGAACTATTTTTAATAGTAAAAATTATTTTGGATGAAGTTAAATTTGATTTCAAAATTGTTCTCATCTTGTATCCATATTTTTATGAATAAAAAAGTCATGTATTGCATTTTAAATTCAATTAATTGAGTAAAGATATTTGGGTTTTACTTGATTGCCTCACTTCTTGCTTTGGTTTCTTTCGAAGCTCCTTTTTCTCCCTTTCTTCTCTTTCTCTCTCCTATTGGTTTTGGCTTTTAAGTGTTCATTTCCCTTCTCTTTCTTTCCTTGAACCATTTTGTTTCATGTGGTAGTAACAATCACAACACCTCATCTACAATCTATTACCCACCTCTTATCCATTCCTTAACTAGTTTCTTGCATCAAATAGCTTTTGGACACATCAACGTCTTTTACCCCCACTTCCCTTCAATTTCATGTTATAGGTTGCTAACTTCATCCTCATGTTGAGATGGCATATTGACGATCCAACATGACACCTCTCTCCTAGCTAACTGCTATGCTTACCTTCAGTATTGATTTTTTCTTTAAGTGATGAAATCTAACTCTAGATCACAATCACTCATGCAAAAGAACATTGACGATCCAACACGACACCTCTCTCCTAGCTAACTGCTATGCTTACCTTCAGTATTGATTTTTTCCTTAAGTAATGAAATCTTACTCTAGATCACAATCACTCATGCAAATGGGAAGTTGTTCAGGTAATCAACAACTTAATAGTGAAAGCCCTCATTTTTATCTTTTCCTTCATCTATTATTGCTCATCAGTTCATCGTTGGAACTCGCCTAAGCTCTCCATCGCATCACGGTTACATGATTGCAATTATGGCGAACTAGCAGATGAGGCTACAATGGATCAATCGATCACATATCACAACTATCTTGAACTCGCAACCATCATTGTCTTCCTCTACCCCACTAAAACATTGAGCTATTATACAAGATTGCTCATCTACTCCTCGGTCTTACTGCTGCCTATGTTGATGCCACCACCAATGAATTCTTTTGCATCCCATCTTAATTATCGTTGTCCTTTGCATGAAGCTTATTATCTTCCTCACCAATGCACTTGTTGTTATAATTACCTTATTTGGCCTCATCGCATTTGCAATTTTCTTTTGTTCTCACCCACTCAATTGCATTTCTTGCACACTCTACATCGCTATCCTTTCTTCTCATCTTGCCTAAACCGGTTGCTTACCATTTATGCATTTGATGCAACGATGTTTCCACCCACAGGGCTCCAACCAACATACCCCAAACAACCAATCTAGCCATAAAACCCATTAAAAAAGGCAAGTTCAATCAGACAATAATTTAGTTGAGATAGGGCAATCTAGCAATGTACATGAAAACTTCCAAGCATCTACAGATATCTATCCAATTTTTTATAATGTTTTTGAGGATTTATGAGTCTTATATTGTCATTAATGAAATAGTAGTATTATTTATTTTCTTTCTCATTGGGTTAGAATTCCCATTTGTCATCTTTCTACAAAATGAACTTATCTTTTATTTTGCTTCATTAGGATGGATAGAGCTGACTCTGCAGGATAGTTGATATTCTTGAGTTCTTTGTCAAGTAATATTTCAACTCTTTAAGTAGAGTTCTTGAAAGCCCAAAAAATTCATATAGCATAATAAATTAGATTATTTTTATATTTTAAGAATTAATTCATTTAAGTTGAGTTTTGGGATAAATTATTTTTTAGGGATAATTTTATGTTTAAATTTTAATAGTTTGGATATTTTTAGGCTTGATTTATTTTTTTTCTTGTAACTCTATTCCTATGAAAAAGAACATCATGCTTGTATTTTGGGATCATGTAGTTGAATAAAAATGTTTGCAATCTTTTGAAAACAACTCTCTTCTCTCCCCCTTCTCTCTCTCTCTCTCTCTCTCTCTCTCTACTCTTTAGTTTTTAGGACCCTCATTGCTATTTTCCTTCTTCTTCTTTAGATGCTTCACTTTGTTTTATTAACTAGTTGGGATCCACAACATAAGTATTTACTTAGTTGTTAATTATAAGTACATTAATTTGTTAGCTTGAGATAACATTACATTCTACAAATAATCTCATTTAGGGAGGATGATATGTAAAATAAATGAATAAACTTTTTTTTTCTTTCATCTCATTTTCTTTTTCTTCATTTTTTAAGGTGTTTGTATATCTTAAGAAAATTCAAATTCAAACGAGGTTCTATTAGAGGCGTTTTCATGGAGATGACATTCTCATAAATTTTATGAATTTGTAACTTAAGACTGTAATTAGTAAGTATTTAAAAGTAGATTAATTAAATAATAAATGAATAAACTTTTCTCAACATATATCTTAAGTTTCGTTTTCTTCTTTTTTGGGAGTTTGGAGCAACTTGAAATATTCAAGATGAGATGATGTTATCATCAACGGTGCTTTCATCGATCTCACTCTCTACCAATTCTAGAAATTCACCTTTCGATATTAAAATACAATTTTTACCATCCATGTTTAATCGAACCTCTATCTTCCCTACGCACGTACTATCATTGTAGTACTTTGTCGAGTACAATCTTATCGATGACTCATCCACCGATTGGTTTCACCTTTGTTCAGTTCTCTAGTCTTAGTCATGTATGAAGACATCACTACTCTGTTAAAATTCTACAAATATCCACACTCATTCGAGTTTTTTACAATTGCATTTGCCCCAACCCACACCATTGATGCCATTACTCATGAAACTTGTAGCCAAAAAAATGTACTTAATCATTGCCATCTCTTGATTTACCATTATCTTGTGCACAATGCTTCCATACTTCAACATCTAAGATTGTCAGCCAATTCAGTGTAGATTTGTAGTCCACGCACAGATCGCCAGACAATCTCAACTTCACCTTAGGCTATTGCAGTTTCCCCAAGCCATCATCAATCTTATCATCAAGAGCCGCTCCTTTGCCTAATAATGATGCTGATTCTTGATGGCGAGGGCTTGTCAAGGTAACTACATCGCCACGATCATAGGCACAAATAACTTTCAATACACATTGTGTCCACACTTTCTTTGTGCCAGAACCATTGTCTGATCGGATAGCGAACAATTTTTTTCAAGCAAGAAGTCCTAAAATATTTTTGTCATTTTCTTGAGATCACTGAATGTGCTTTTGTAGATCAACCTTTACATAGTATGTATCACTTTTTGCAAATCCGTTTGCTGAAAAGACAGTTGGATGGGCAAGATTGATAAACTAGAATTTTAGTTGGAGGTATAAACACCACATTCTTGGTTACCAAGCGATGAATTCAAGGAGTTCCTCAAGTGCCCACCGGTCTACATTTTCTTTTACTGCCAAATAATTCATTTCACATCTCATCTTTTTGTGCAATTCATTGTTCGATCTTGGGGCATGGTTGTTGTGAGACGAGTAATATTGTGAATCCGTAACATAAGATTTTATATAGTGTCATTGAAAGTAGATTAATTAAAAGTTATTTAACTTGAGATATCACTTTATTCTCCCCATTTAGAGAGGATAACACTTGAAATGAATGAATTAAAAGTTATTTAACTTGAGATATCACTTTATTCTCCCCTTTTTTATCTCTTCTTTTTTTCTTCTTGCTTTAGGAGTTTATGTAGCTCCATATGTCAAGATATGATGAGAACCAAAGTTTGCAACTTGTAGTTAACTGCATGTTCTAATAAGCACTAAAGGCCTGGGCTTGTTCTTAACTCTGATTTTATTTTTTATATGTTTTTCTTTTGTAATTATGCAGATTCGAAATGAAAAGGCTAAAAGATATCTTAATAGCATGTGCAAAAAAGTCCCAGTTCCCTTCTCTAAGAAGTTCCGCAATGTAAATCTTTTGGCGCTTTCTTTACTTCAACGTTTGCTTGCTTTTGATCCTAAAGATCGTCCTAGTGCTGAAGAGGTGCTGTATAAAGCTAATTTGCTTTAAATTTAAAGTACTTTGAATGTTAAATCAATTCCTTTGTATAGGAAATATATGGTTTCAGTAAATATAAGGTGATACTTGATATTCTTTTATGTCAGGCACTATCAGATCCATATTTCGATGGATTGGCAAATGTAGAGCGGGAACCTTCAACCCAGCCAATTTCAAAACTAGAATTTGAGTTTGAAAGGAGGAAATTGACTAAAGAAGATGTACGAGAATTAATCTATCGAGAGGTAAAAGAGAAGGACATTGGTTATCTTATTATAATATTTTGACTCCTAATCATTGCACATTTCATCATGAGTAATTTCTAATAAGGCTAACAGATTCTAGAGTATCATCCTCAAATGCTTAAAGAGTATCTTCGTGGAGGAGAGCAGACTAGCTTTATGTACCCAAGGTAACATCATTCACTGGTTATTATGAATATTCAAGATGACGAGTTTTTAGCTAGCATGAAATGTAATATGTGTACACATTTTCTTCCATTCAACCATCAAATCCTTTACTGAAAAAAAAATAAAAAAATCCATTAGTTCCTCTCATGCTTATAAATCTTATATTTGATGAGTTCTAATCTCATCTTGAACATTTTTAGCCAGGCTAATTACACATCATAATTAATCCATTTTTAACTACTAAATTAATCATAAGTAAATTCACATCAACAATTTCCTCTCATATCGAGCTTACACTTTGTTGATGTGGGAGCACCTAGGCCCAGAGCTGTGTGGGCACAACAATTTCCGCACAAGTTCAACTCGATCTGTGGAATCAGGATCGGGCAGTCCTCCTTAGCGCACATGTCCCTCCTATTTGGAGCCGGGCCCACTCCTCTTTACCCCAAGACTATATATATGTTTTTTTTATGTTTTTTATCATATTTGATTTTTCGGATTTCTGTCGTTGGTGTCTTCCTCTCTTGTTAGAGATGTATCTAAAAACAAGTGGGGCTCCAGTTGTATCCTGCTCCAAGGTGGTGATTATTTTAGGTCGTCATACGACTGAGTGCGGTTTAATTTAGTGTAATATAGTATTTAGAAAATAAGTATTTTAATTTGAAGAAAATGAGGTTAAACTAATGTCATTGATTCCAACAGTTTGAATAATCGAGCTAACCAAGAGTAATGTACCACCTTGAAAGATAATACATCATTTGATAATATACTCAATTAAATAAAATTTAGAAATAAATGATTTTCGTTTGATCTGCAAGTTTGCATGATGACCGACAGATTCCCCTATTCGATATGAGAGTCAAATAGGGTTTATTTTAAATCTGAGTTCTTTTGAGTTCCTTATAAGGGCAAGCCCTTTTAGTTAATTACATCTTAAACGAACAGATCACTTAAGAAAACTCTCGATAAAAATCAGAAATTTTTTGTTTTCATGAAGTTAAAAGGAAGGGTTTTCAACGAACATGATTGTGAAATTTCCAATATGGATTGGTTCAAAGATGAAAGATTTTGTTTTAAGAATCAAAGAAAGAAAATAGAAGAGATTAAAGGTCTAGAATAGGTTCTTGGTAATCCCCAAACTATCCTAATGTTTGACTCAATTTAGGATGATATTAATTTAAGTTGACTCTTATCAGTTTTATTAATTAGGGCTTAGATTTGTGTAATGATGATTTACACAAAAAACCTAGAAAGATAGGAGGTTTTACGTCGAGTGACTACCTCAGAATCCTAAAACAAGTTAGTACATGCTGCATATTGAGACTATGCAGAAACCTAAAAAAAATAAAGGTTTTATGTCATAAAAGACAACCTCAAAATCCTAAGGATTGTTATTTGAATTAAAGGAAGGTCTTGAACGAGCTGCCAATGAAGTCTGCTCCAAGTTCTTTGTTGAATTGTCTTCAAGTCTTGAGGTACTTCAATCTTATTATTAAAAATTTTATTTATTTCAATAATTTTACAGTGAATTAATTAAAGGATGGTAGAGGTATAATCAAACCTAGGCCAAGGCTAAGTTCATTTAAGCTAAGTAAATCCTTAATGTTATGATTTTTAGGTTCTCCCTAATCTAAACAACTTTTATTTCTTCATTATTTGTACTTTATACATGCATTCTATTTTTGATAAAAACAGTAAAAGAACATGCATTCAGATACATAGAACAATAAATAAAGCAAATAAAGAAATAATTTTTTATCAAATTTTTATTAAATTTAAATTATTTAATTAGTGATAACCCAGTTAAGATGTTTATGGCTCCGTCGTCTCGGGTCGTCGGGTGCTCTAGTTTACTTAGTCCGAGAGGTGGCTGCCCATAAAGACCGGAAGATTCTTGTTAACAATCACAGAATGCATCGTCGAAGAAATCTTCTTAAACTATAACAAAATGGGTTAAAGTTGTCTTATGTGATCTTTGTGATTAAGATTTAATTGATCATTAAGTTACTTTATCGATTTTAGGGTTGAAATATTTTAGGTTGTTTACATCTTGTTGTCAGGTTTAAATGTTTTATTTTAATTATTTTTGTTCACTTGTTATTATTTATGTGAGGTTGACGACTTTGAAACTGACTTAACCTCAAAGCCATGTTTTAAAGCTTTGTCGTGTTCAATTTAGTTTAAATTTAAGTTTTAATGTGTTTTATGTGAATTTTACCTATCTTAATTGATGTTCAAGTTGATGGGTTTAGGTTTAACTTAGGTTCAATGCTATACCTAAAAGATTCTCCTATGTTCAACTTATGAGTTAGGTTCTAATCTAAGATTTAGGGTAGGATTAACTTAAGATTAAGTTATGATTCATATTTGTTTTACCTAAAGATTAGGGTTGGATTAGGGTTAACTAACCTAAGGTTTAGGTTAACTAATTCTATTGATTTATGGCTAACTAACCTAAGGTTTATGTTAACTAATCATATTGGTTTAGGGCTAACTAACCTAAGGTTTAGATTAACTAATCATATTGGTTTAGGGCTAAATAACCTAATGTTTAGTTTAATTAATCTTATTGGTTTTGGGCTAACTAACCTAGAGTTTAGGTTAACTAATTCTATTGGTTTTGAGTTAACTAACCTAGGGTTTAGGCTAACTAATTCTATTTGCTTAGGGTTAACTAACCTAAGGTTTAGGCTAACTGATCCTATTGGTTTAAGGTTAATTAATCTAGGGTTTAGGCTTAGCTAATTCTATGGATTAAGGGTTAACTAACCTAAGGGTTAGACTAACTAATTCTATTGGTTTAAACTTATTGGTTTAGGGTTAACTAACCTAGGGTTTATGTTAACTAGTTCTATTGGTTTAGCTTTAACTAACCTAGGGTTTAGGCTTAGCTAATCGTATTGGTTTAGGGCTAACTAACCTAGGGTTTAGGCTAACTAATTATATTGGTTTTGGTTTAACTAATCTAGGGTTTAGGCTTAAATAATTCTATTGGTTTAGGGCTAACTAACCTAAGGTTTAGGTTAACTAATCCTGTTGGTTTAGGGTTAACTAACCTAAGGTTTATGTTAACTAATCCTATTGATTTAGGGTTAACTAACCTAGGGTTTAGGCTTAGCTAATCCTATGGATTAGGGTTAACTAACCTAAGGTTTAGGCTAGCTAATCNTTAGGGTTAACTAACCTAAGGTTTAGGCTAGCTAATCCTATTGGTTTAGGGTTAACTAACCTAAGGTTTAGGTTAACTAATCCTATTGGTTTAGGGTTAACTAACATAGGATTTAGGCTTAGCTAATCCTATTGATTTAGAGTTAACTCACCTATGGTTTAGGCTAGCTAATCCTATTGGTTTAGGATGACTAATTCTAAGGTTTGAGTTTATTTAGATTAGGTTTGTTGGCCAAGTAATTCAACCACGAAATTGGCTAATCAAGAACTGGGTTTAAATTTGGTTAACCCTAAGGGAAAGAATTCAGATCAGTCTCACTAATGTTAGGAGACCGACATTAACCATAAATAGACTAGATCAGGTTTAACTTGAGCTCAGGTTAGACTAATCTAACCTAACTCAAATCTAAACAAGTCAAACATTAAGTCAAAAAAACATTTTGGTAATTTTAGTCAACTTTGGTCAGAGTGGTCAAAACATTGATTTAAAGTCTCGAGGTGGTTGAAGAAGAAATTTGGAGTCAAACAATAGTGTCCGAGGTCATTTTCGATCAATGTGGAAGATTTTATGATCCCAGAAATATTTTTTAAGTATTCTTTATTTTGCTGTCGAGGTGCAAAAAAATTGTCCAAAAGTATGACAATATTATAGTCAAAATTCTCAAGAAGGCATAAGGAATAATTTGGTGTGATTTTTAGGACTTATTGGTGACTGTAGGAAATTTTGAGAAATTGTGTATTTTGGGGGTCTAGGGGTATTTTTGGCAAATTTTTTGGAAAATTGGGTATTTTTGCAATTTTCAGGCTTTAAATGGTCTAAATGATAATATCAAATGGTTTGAAGTGGATTTTGTGATTCAATGACAATTTTGGGAAATTTTGAAGAATTAGAATATTCAAGTGGGGTATTTTAGGAGAACTGAGTTAAAATAATTTTGGTTAGTCTCATGGGTGTAATGATTGCAACATTGTGATATGAAAATATAATATTTATGATGATCATGATGATTATGAATGACGATGCAACACATTGAAGTCCAAAAATGTCTAAAACAGTGCAAGACTTTCCTATGGTTTATAGGTCTCATAGAAATTCTCATCAGGATACCCTTATGTAATCTCTAATCTTTGTATTAAGGATTATCGATCACATATAAAACCAACATATAGAACGAAGATTTGGTTGAAATTTCTACGGAGAAGGTGGAAACTATTTCTAAGATGCTAGATAGTCATTAGGACAGTCTTAAGGTTAAATTTTAGTTACTAAAGGAAAGACCCATAACCCTCATCCAAAACTGAGGTCAACAATTATCTCCTCTTGTTTTTCACCTTCCCACTTCCCCTTGCTTGCTGCTATCCTCTCCACAACCGCTGCTTGTTGCTGCATCTTCCACGACCCCCTGCGTGTTGTCCCGATGTACCTATTAAGTTCCGAC
>NEWO01000017.1:109648-123341 GCA_003013225.1 Phalaenopsis aphrodite
ATAATTGCCTTCATTTAGACAACCACTTACAGCTACAACTACCAATAAGGCCACACCTGGAGGAGTTGGGAAGACCGAATTGGGAAGTGACAAAACATATCTGAGTGGAAAGAGACACAAAAAGGGTAATTTGCTCAGTATAGTGCCTGTCAGGAGATGCTTTAGGTGCCACAACTACGGATATCTGGGGGGCCTAATGCCAGCTGATAATATTGCGCAACTGCAACCCTATTGGTCATCGGGAGATGTCCAAACCTTAGCCTTGAAGGTTGAAAGACAATAGAGACAACACAGACAGTCACCCTCATTTAGACAATCACCTATACCTGCAACTACCAATAAGGCTACACCTGTAGGAGTTGGGAAGACCAGACAAGGAAGTGACAAGACATATCTTTAGCGGAAAGAAACCGGAAAAGGGTAATTTGCCCAATACAGTGCCTGTCAGGAGATGCTTTAGGTGCCACGATTGCGGTCACAACCTCCATCTATCACATGAGCCGAGTTGTTTCATTCACAGAGCAGAGCATCGTCGAGGAAATGGAGGAGAAAGCAGAGCACCTAGTGGAGAATGTGCATTGACAGTTGGTCCATCAACAAGCTTACTATCAAATATAGGTTCTCCATACCTCACCTACACGATCTCTTAGATCAGTTGCATGTATCCATTGTATTTTTTAAGATTGACTTACACAGCGGGTATCACCAGCTCTGGATGGGGTTAGGGGATGGGTGGAAGACTGCTATCAAGACCCGAGATAGATTAAATAAGTGGACAATCATGCCCTGGTTGTCTAATGTGCCCAACACGTTCATGTGACTGATTAATCAAGTGTTCCGAGTTCACATTGAGAAGTTCGTAGTGGTGTACTTTGATGATATTCCGGTTACAGCAGATCCGAAGAGCACTTACAACACCTGAGGATAGTCTTCGAGGTGTGCGATCAGAGAAACTATATGCCCATCCAAAGAAGCATCACTTCCTGACAGTATATGTATGTTTTTTGAGCTATATTATGTCTAGTGCATGCATTCAGATGGATCCCATAAAGATCAATGCCATTATGAGCTAGGCAACACCTCAGTCTTTTACCGAGTTGAGAGTTTTTTGAGACTGACATCATTCTATAGGCAATTTATCAGGAGCTGCAGCACAATCACAACTCCGAGAAATTCCAGTGCGCGGATGTAGCTCAGGACAGTTTTGATACACTTTAAGGAAAAGGTGACTAGGGCACTAGTATTGACATGAACAGACTTCCATCAACTGTTTCAGTTGGAGTGTGACACCTCAATGTGGGGATCGGAGCAGTACTGAGCCAGGGAGACCACCCCATAGCATTCTTCAGTCAAGTTGAATGAGTACAAGAAGAAATATTCAACGTATGACAAAGTGTTCTATGTGATCATGAGAGCTCTTAATCACTAAAGTCAGTACCTACCAGTGAGCGAATTCACCTTATTCACAGATCATGAGGCTTTGAAGCTCTTGAACAGTCAAAACAAACTAAAGGGTCGACGCGCATCTTGAATGGAGTTCTTGGCGTCGTTCTAATTTTTGCTTAAACATAAAACGGGAAGCCAGAATCGAGTAACAGATGCACTGAGCCACCGTCATTTGCTGATCACTTCTATGTAGACTTGAGTAATGGGTTTTGAGGTAGTGAAGAATTGTACGAGATAGATGTGGATTTCTTAAAGATCTGGGAGATGAGTCAGGAGAAGCCTATCAAATAGTATCGCAACGCTGATGGTTACATGTTCCACCAGAGTAAGTTGTGTATTCCTAGATGTTCGCTGAGAGAGCCGCAGTGGAGAACTTGCAGGAAACTTTTGCAAGGATAAGACTCTTGCACTCATGAGAGAAGACATTATTTTTGGCTTTGACTGGCGAGAGATGTAGAGCGACAGGTCACCCAATGCAGAATTTGTCATGTGACCAGAACCAGAGGACATTATGTAGGACTATATACTCTGTTACCGGTATCGGAGACTCCGTGGGTGGATGTTAGCATTGATTTTATGGTTGGTCTTTTGAGAACACAACAAGAATTCTGTGATAGTTGTGATGGACAAATTCTCAAAGTTTACTCATTTTATACTCTGTCACCTGACACTGAATTCATTGCATGTCGCTAATATGTACTTCTAAGAGGTCATAAGACTACACAGGATACCCAGGATCATCACTTCCGATAGAGATGTCAAATTTCTGAGCCATTTCTGGAGGACCATAGGGGAATGCTTGACACTAAGCTTCAACTCAGTTCAGTAGCTCACACATAGACGAACAATCAAACAACGATGGTTAACAGGAGTCTGGAGAATCTTCTGAGGTGACTTGTGGGAAATAATTTTAAACAGTGGGATATGATTATAGCGAAAGCTGAGTTTACTTACAACAAATCCGTGAGTTAGACCACGGGACACACCCCATTTTAGATCGTGTACGAGTGCAACCCTTTCAATCCACTTGACTTGGTATCGCTCCTTTCAACATCAGAGACTAATGAGGATGCTGAGAGGGTGCAAGAGATTCAGAAGCTACTCGAGGAAGTGGGAAATGAGATCACCAAGTAGAGCCACAAGTATCAAGCAGAGGCAAACAAGGCTAGGAAAAATGTGGCTTTTCAAGAAGGGGATTTAGTGTGGATTAGGTTGAAGAAAGAAAGGTTTTCTGTTGGATCCTTTGGGAAGCTCAAGCCTTGGGTAGATGAACCTTTCAGGATTCTCAAAAAGTTGAATGACAACACTTAAAAGATCGATTTGCCAGAGGATTACAACATTTTTGCTACTTTCAATGTGGTAGAATTGACTTAATGCTACAAGGAACTAGAAGCTTTGACTTCGACATATAAGGTTGAAACTTCCACAATTCCGGGAGACTGACACGAGAACGCCTTGATCCGCACGGGTGCAACATATGTCATACGTTTGGCTCGATTCAGGCAGAATTTAGATCTAGCGGACCTCCTTAGCTCAATCCTTATAAAAATAGCATATAAGGATTTTTACATGCTATTTTCTGTGTTTTAGGTCATATTTGGTTTTCAGATTTATACTGGCGGCGTCTTTCTCCCTTGCTATGGTTCTATTCGAGAAAAAGTGGCCCTCCGCCTGTATTCTGCTTCAAGGGGGTAGTTATCTCCTCGTGTTCTTGCCCTTCACACTTCCCCTTTCTTGTCGCCTTCCCCTCCACAACTGCTGATTGTTGCCGCACTTCCCACAACCCCCTGCTTGCTCCGCCAGATTCTGTTCAAAAAAATTTTGAGTAGTTTACGAGGAATTGCTAGAGCCACGATTCATGATTGTGTTGGCACTGGGCATGGTGGTGTTGGAAGGCACCAAATTGTAAGGATAGATGATATTTCTGTTGGGCTATCGTTATGAGGCAGTGTTCTGAGACTGTGATTTTACATGAAGTTCGTAGCATCATTGAATGATAATTTTGAAGTGGACTATTGAAAATGATGACAAGAATGTGGTGGCGAACGAAAATTATGGTGGCAAAATTGATGGTAATGAAATCAACAAATGCACCATGGATAAAAATCATGATCTCATCTTGAACATTTAGAATTTTCAAATTTCTAAAATAGAAAGAAAATGTAAGCAAGATAAATGGGATTATTTATAGACTTATGCATTAGGCTAATTACTCATCCTAATCAATCTACTACTATCTACTAAACTAATTGTAAGTCGATGCACAATATATATTCGGCATGAGAACCATAGAAACTTTACAATAGTTTTACAAGGAAATTGTCATGCAGCTGGAAAATGAAGCTCGAAGCTGTTGGGAGTAAAGAGTGTAGAGTGGCTCATGACTTTTAAAATCTTGCGTGGTTGTTTTACCTGTTTTTATTATCTTAAAGATGGTTCTGGCTTTAGCTATCTACCACACTGTTTATGGATATATTTATAAAGCCTATTTTTACAGTGGAGTTGAACGATTTAAGCGGCAATTCGCTCATTTTGAAGAGCATCCTGGGAAGGGGAAAGGAGCTGCTCCAATTTTGCGGCAGAATACTTCTTTGCCTAGGTAAAACATTAAAATGTTCAATTGAAGATTAGTATGATGAGCACCATTTTCTTTTATTAACTTGACCCTATAATGTAATGATTTGCATCTTGGTTTCAGGGAGAGGGTTTTACCAGCTAAAAAAGAAAAGGCTGATACAGAGAATGATTCTGAAAGGCTATGTACAGCTGGGGCTATTAATTTAAGCATTGACAGCCCTTCCAAATCTCAACAGGTTATGGTATCTGGCGATTTTGTGGCTGCAGAAAATGTGCAAAACAGATCGGCTTATAGCACGCGGAGCTTACTGAAGAGTGCTAGCATCAGTGCTTCCCAATGTATAGAAGTGAAAGGACGAATGTGAGTTTGTAGATTTATCTTCTTGCATATTTAATTTTGATACATATCATAGGAAACCCATCCATTTTGATGAAATGCAATAAATTTTTTATCTTTTAGTTAATATTCATTAATAGAAAATCAATATCAAGAATCTCTAACAAGTAACATAGAATTGTACTTGTATAAATTTATACATAATTTGTATGTTATCATCTATGATTTTATATCATTCAAGTTGGTTCAAAGATTTGGGTGAGCTATCTAGTGCTCAGAAATCGGCTTGCAATCAAACAAATTTTGGGCGAAGTACCAATTTCAATAAATTAATGTAAATCTTGCATACAAATAATGGTAGTGTCATAGAACATGGTGCATGTTGGAGAAATGATAAATTTTTAAAGTATTCTAGTTGCAAAAATATTGATAATTTTGACAAATGGAGATTCTAGGAATATTTCTAATAAATATATGTAGAATCAAAAAAAAATTGAAGTACAATCTTATCATATTAAAAAAAGGATATATTATATGATTTTCTAGTAAATGAAAAATCATTATGATATATAACATTAGAAAGACATTATATGAAGGACCAAATCATTATAAAAAAATAAGTAATCCAAATAATGTATTCTTGGATTTAAATATGATTATGTATCTTGGATTCAACGGGGTGAATAGAGTTTTAAATTATATGTTTTTTTTTAAATGTTGTTTTTAAGGACAAGTCTATAAATATATTGTTGCAGTTTGAAATGCTCAGTAAAATTATATTTATGACCTTGTAAGTTAAGAAATAAAAAAAAATTAAAAATCTATATTAGTTTTGGTTGATTTCATAGGAATAATATCAGCTAATGTTTGAGGAGTTATATTATCAGATTTTTCTTATAATTGTTGACTCTTATTAATGCCAAAGTCCAATGTTATTTCAACTTTGTGATGTTGGAGCTTGTATGGCTTGGGCTGGTTGATCCGATTTGTAGTATTAAGAAGTGGTCCATATTGATGTTTTCGAGAGTGTTTGCGTGCCAACAATTCATCACATGTGCCAAAAGGCTCCTGTGTAATCACAAGTCCAAGAAATGATTATTTGAAAAAAAATTCAAAAGCTATCATGTAATGCATAAATGATATGAAATGTTGCTGATGCAATCATTTCCCATTAAAGTATGACACTGTGACTCTAAAATGTTCCTAGCAAGAATTGTGCTCCAGGGAACAGGATAAATTTTTGATTATTTTTTTTTATTTTAGCCTATGCTCACTATGATCTCGAAAATTACCCTCTCCACATTATGATTGAGTTGGCTTTCGTAGAATCCCCAGACGTAAACCATATGATCAGGATTGAGCAGCTCAACTTAAACTTTCAGTTCAGAAATCTACCGAAACCTGATTGCTTGTGTTGGATCAATCAGGTCCGACTACTTTTGCTCATGCTAACTCATTTGAGGTTTAAATTTAGGAAAAGCTTTATAAGCACACCACAGTTCTTATGCATTTACTTATCTTACACCGAAATTTTATATTTACACTTAAAAAATCTTGTTGTCATAAACTTATACACAAAAATTTGAATTTTTGATGTGATGTTAAAGATTTGAGTGATATTTTGTTGTGAAAAATGATGAAAATAAAGCGAAAAATGGAACGAAAAAAAAATAGCAAGCAGAAAATCACCAGAGCAACACAGATTTATGCGATTCGACAAATTTGTCTATGTCCACGGAGCTTCAAAGGATTTTATTTGTTCGAGAAATTACACCGTCGAGCGCCTCGACATTTACAAGAAAATATTTATTTTCTTCTCTCCCTTCCTCTCTCTCTCTCTCTTCCTCTCTCTCTCTCTTCCTCTCTTTCTATCTTAGAGGACTTGGCTTGGTCTTGTTTGGCTTGACTTATGGCTTACTTATGACAAATCATAAGAGATTTTATAGAAATCATGAGAGCGGTAAGTGGGAAGTTAGGTGAGCAGTATGTGAGATTCTTAATTAAAAAGCTAATTAAATTGCGGTGGATCGGGTCTCCACATTACCCAACAGTATATATGTAAATATGAATGTTCAGACATTAGATATGTAAATACATAAGAATTATACGTTACGTATGTAAATCCCCCGTTTACAAAAGCACCCAAGTAAAATTTCTTCTCTCATCAGTGTTCTTAGTGGCATTTGATGTACACATTCTATTTTCTTTTTTAAATTTTATTTCCAGTGTTTGTTGCCTCTTGTTCTGCTGTTCTTTATCTAAACGTCTTATGTTGCATCGCCGTCAGCTACAAATTAGTGACTTCTGTACATGACAATTTCAGGGCTCAGCCTCTTAAAGAGCAGTAGCAGCAACGATTTCCCCAAATGCTAGAGGTTCTGTTGAAGTAAGTATCCTCGGAACATTTGCTAAATGATTATATATTCTTCTCTCTTTTTGTGTTACAGTCGATGTGTTATTTATGTGTACTGCTTATTTATTGAAATGCTTGTTCATATGCACTAACCCCCGTTCTTTTTAATTATTTATGGCGGAGAAATTCTATTTATTTTTACCATTTACATATATATATATTTAGTGATCGTTAAGTTCTGCATTATGCTGTGGAGATTATACTTCCGGTTTGATTTCGGTTGCAAATTAAATGTAGTTTTGGATTTTATCATCGATTTTGTAGGGGCTTGACTTGTAGATGTCATTATTTTTTTAGGGCTTAATGAAACTTATGTCATGAAGCGGAACATGAGTTGATACAGTTTATAAGAAATTAGTTTAGGGCCCAGCGCAAACACAGCCCGCCTTTCCAACATAAGCAACCAAATGGCCTTCAGTGGCAAGCAGTCTGGCTGAATGGGTAAATGACAGTTTATTTGCAATTGAAGAGAGAAATAGATAAATAAAGACGAAAATGTTATAAAGATTTTTATTTATTAACACGTCTAAGATTTCTTGTTTCGTAGGAACAATTTACTATTTGTCATCTGAGGAATACTTTCCAATCTCCTTTTTTTCTTTTTTTCTTTTTTGCTGTGATTTATGTCAGTACTAAATTCAACACAGTACAAGTTGCAGAATATTTTGGATTTACTCTGTATATAGATGAATATCTTTTATAATAATCAAAATGTTTTAAGCGGATGAGTAGCTTTACATTTACAGAGATAAAATGGGAAATGAATGTATTTATGAAAGGTTTGGTGTAGCTCTGATTATACAAGATTAGAGATAATCATCTTAGATAGTTTGGTCATATTAAACATCGGCTATCTGATGATCTAGTTAGAAGAATAGATGTTTTAGATTCGACTTATGTTAAAAAAAAGATGGAGGTAGTCCTAAAAAAGACTTGGGCATGTATAAAAAGTGATCTTAATTTATTATAAATGAATGAAAATATAATACTCGATAAAACACAATGAAGAAAAAGAATTTTTGTAGCCAATTTCATGAATGGGATAAAAACTTATTGTTGCTGTACAATGAACCCGCAATTGTCTTAATTGACAGTAAAATGATGAAATATATGCATATACAGTACAACACTTTCTGTCGCATGTCTTCCCACAATAAATACCACCCAATTCTTATGTATCTACATATTTAACACCTGAACTTTCTACATTTATACCACCCAAATCTTTTTTTGTACAAGAAATAGAACTATCATCACTTAACAAAATAAAATAAAATACACCTTTCATGCATAATGTAAGATGACATATATAAATATTGAAGATGAGGACTTGGCTATGTAAATACATAAGAATTAAACATTTGCTAGTGAGACGCAAACCAAGTTCTTACACGGCAATCCAAAGCATGAGCGCTAAACCTTAGAAAATTCTATTCTATTTACAAATAAAATTGGGTAGAACAAAATACATAAATAAATTAAACCCTCACAAATTATCAAAAGGCCGTACCATCTGACTGCCCCTAATATAGAATAAAGACGCATTTGCACTACATACATCCACCCAATTCTGTCGTATTTACATATCTAACACCTGAACTTCTACATTTATACCAACCATGTCTTTCAAATCATATAAAAAAATACCGTCATTATCATTTTAACTTCTAAAAAATGAAATGCACTTATTTATTTATTTATTCATTCATAGGCAAGGTGGAATGCACGTAAAAATTGAAGTTTAGATGCTGGATATGTAAGCTCATAGGAATTGAGTGGTGTGTATGTAAATCTTCCTAGAATAAATCAAACATGAAATTTTCTGTTCATGTCATCTTTAAAGTTAACAAATTTAGTTACTTGACCGACTTGGTGTCTTGGAGAGATGGCAGCGAGGACAACAACTAGAGCTAGAAGGGCGAGGGCGAGCCCAAGGGAATTGATAAGGAAAGCCTCTCGAGAATTACGGGCTAGGCCTCGGCGATCGAGCAAGAACGTTAGCTTCTCTTGAAGGCCAGTCTCTGCTGCCGCCACCGCTAGCCCGAATGTGTAGAGACCTACGAATGTATGCCAAGGAAGTATGGTCGACCGAGTTGATCGCTCCTGGGGCTTGTGCCACATGCTGATGATCCCCATCACCCACTGCAATTTGAGCGCATTAAATAAAATTAGTACATGAAGTTGCTACAAAATTGCAATCTAGGGTTAATTTCAATTTAATCTTGGGCATTTACATAAGCACCACACAATTCTTATGCATTTACATATCTAACACTTCAATTTAATCTTGGGCATTTACATCTTCTGTAATGTCTACTGTCAAGCATTAATAGATTTGTCGAGCACATTAAAATAGGATTGCTTGGATAAAACTTAGGAAATGAATTAAAAAATAACATTTAGAGAGGCAATTGAAGTAGTAATTACAGAAGATCAGAAAGTTTAAAATATACTTTGGTTTTCTGGACATATTCAATAAATACTAAAAACCCATTAGATGAAATTAGCGTTAAAGGATTATGAAAGGAAATAGTATAATTTCATTTGGAAAAACACATCTTCTATACAGGATCTATCATGAACAAACAAAATGAGACAAAAGTTATAACAAAGTGAACAATCACAAAAAGAAATTACCAAAATTTCTATGGTTTGATTCTAAGCAAACTAGTTCACACGATATACAGCTCAATACTCATTAATTAATAAAGCTTATTTATGTTTGTCTATAAACAAAAGTTCAGCAAACTTGAAAATGCTCATTTATTTTAACAACTAGCACTCTAAAAACTCAATAAAATTCTCATTTCATCACAAATTAATGGTTTGATGTTTAGTTTATATTATTATATCATTGCTAAAGCCGAGAACTACAAGAGTGTGCTTCAGATTCAGCATGAGATAGAGGCGGTGGTTCAGAGTGATAGATCGATTCAAAAGTACTCCATAGGGCTGGAGTAACTTCTCATCGATGTCGAGTTGTGGCGATCCAGAGTGCAAGAAATGGGAGATCCTTCATAGATGAGGACCATACAGTTTCTGACCCATTTGAACCCGACCTTTGATTAGAGGAGATCAGTCCCCTAACTCACGCTACCATCCCTTCAATGGATGAGGCCATTGCTGCGATAATACTGCAGAAGCGTCGCATGAAACTACACTCTAAGCCGAGTGGACTTCCGGGTGCGCGATCAGCTTTAGCTGCCTTGAGCTCAAGTAGATAGGTGTACAGGGGGAGATTCGCAAGTGCTACAACTATGATGAAGTTGGGCATCTGAGCAAGACATGACCTAGGCGACATAAGGAAATTGAGACATGTGGACGTGGACAGCGTGAAGACCGTGGTCATTGAAAAGGTGGAAAAAGGAGCTACGGGACAAATTTGATGGTAGCACGAGAGGGAGAGACGTGTGGCTTTTATCAATGAGGATCAGGCTGTCTAGAGGTATTGAAGAGAAAACGGAAAGCAAAAATTAGAAGAAGATAAGGCTAAGGAGGCTTCCAACCAGTCGTCATTAAAGGGTAACATTATCACTTATGTTCACTCTAACAAAGGTACTTGTGATACACATGCGCTTGCATCTATTTCAACCACAGGATCATTAGAATGGATAATTGATTTTGTTGCATCTCAACATGTGACATGCAATGCTAGATAGTTTTCTTCTTATACTCCCCTAGAAGTATTAGAGAACATCCAAACTACTGATGATACAACACAACTAATAGTTGGTAAGGGTACAGTGAATGATACCAATTATATGACTTTGTCCAATATTTTGTATGTTTATCTATTCCAGTGAACCTTTGATTCATTAGTGTCATTATTCTCCAACTAAAATGTATTGTTTCTTTTGATATTCCTAAGGTAGGCTTGCAAAAGAAAAAGATGGGTGAAACACTGGGGACTGAAACATAATATAGTGGACTTTGGTACTTGAACCAGGAGGAGATGGACTCAGCTTTGACATCCATGATAAAGAGTGCTGGAGTAGGAGAATCTGGAAGCAGTGTGAAAGATGTGTTGCTGCTATATCACAGACACTTGAGACACTATTGTTTTAGCTTATTAAGTTTGTTTTATCTTCCTTTATATGAAAAAACAAATAAACAAAAATTTATTCGTGATGCTTGTGAGCTTGACAAACTTACTATAAGCTCTTACGTCAATTCTGGGAAAAAGAGTTCTAGTGTTTTTGACTTGATATCATCTGATGTTTAGGAACCTTGTTCTACAAGTTCTATGAATGGTAATCGATATTTTGTGGCCTTAATTAATTGCTTCTCGTATTATTTGGTTATATTTGATGAAAAAAAGGGTGACGTGTTTGCTTGTTTTAAAGACTTCCACAAGACAATCCAGACTCAATATGGTGTAATAGTGAAGCTATTGAGGTCTGATGATAGGATAAAGTATACCAACAAAACATTTAAGGAATAATTGTTAGCCCAAGAGATACAGTATCAAAGCACGTGTCCATACACATCGACACAAAAAGGAGTAACAGAGAGGAAAAAAAAGACACTCTCAAGAGGTAGCCCGAAGCATTATGATTGCAATGAATATCCCAAAGCACTTATCGGGGCAAACAATTTTGACAGTTGTTCAATTGATCAACGGGATGCCCTCGAGAATGTTGGATTGGAATTCTCCTTGTTAGATGTTAAAAGGAGCAAAAGCGAGATCTTCCCATTGAAGGTGTTTGAATGTGTATGTTTTGTGAAGGATAACAAGTCATAAGTAGGGAAGTTGAGTCCCATAGCTATAAATGTGTGTTCGTAGGTTATTTTACTATCCAGAAGGAATACATCTATTGGAGTTTGGTCGAGAAAAGACTGTGTATGAGCATGAATGTGTCATTTAGAGAATTTGAACCATTCTACACCCAAGAGGTGATCTCACCCTTCGGTGACTCGCCGGATGATGGAGATATGAGGCAAGGGGGTGAGTGGCAAAGGTGAGAGAGTGGTACAAATGGAAAAAATGTCTTGTCCTGTGATGTGGGATGAAATAGTTGATGAATCAAAAAATGAGGAGAGTGGACCCAGAGGCGATAGGTTTCATGCTGAAGATGAGCTAAAAGTATATACATGGAGGAAGCAAGATGAAGAAACGGTGTCTGTAGCGCCACGTTTGCCAGCTAGTCCCTTGTCCCGATTTTCCTCGATTCTTGAGACACCTATACCATCTAGATCCGACTCAGAACACCTATGTGATATGATTCCTCCTCCTCCTAAGCCGCCCAAGTTTAAAGAGGATATTTCACAGCAATGTTGGACATCCTCCAGATCATTTTGGGTGGGAACATGACATTACTAACTTTATTTCATATTCTAACTTATCACCTTTACATGGAACATTCATTGCATCTTTAGATGCTATCTCTATACCCAAGTGTTGGCACGTTGCTAAGAAGGATCCCAAGTGAAAAGCGACTATGCATGAAGAGCTCAAGACTCTCAATAAAAATCGAATATGGGAAGATAGTGCCACCACCAACGGGAAAAAGGACAGTTAGGTGCAAGTGGATCTTCACGTTGAAGTAAATTCCTGAAGGGAATGTGAAGGAGTGCAAAACACGACTGGTGAAAGAAAATTATTACATCAACGACAAAGATGAGCACAGTGAGGACATTGGTTCCTCTGGCAATGAATGGTGGGTGGAGATCACACCAACTTGATGTGAATAATACATTTATTCATGTTGAGTTACTGCAATCCAGACAGTGGGCAATATGTTTAAACTTAGGAAATCATTGTATAGCTTGAAACTGTCTCATCAAGCTTGGTTTGACAAGTTTAAAAAGGCTATGGTGTTCATGAGATATTAGCAGACATCATGAAAGTTAGACCACTATACTTGTGTATATTTACACCATCATAATCACTGGTGATAATGGGATAGAGATTGCTCAACTAAATTTAAAATTGGGCAATGAATTTGAAGTGAAGAATCTTGGATAGGTCAAATACTTTATTGGGATTGAAATGAACGGTAGACCTAAGGGAATGGTCTTGTCCCAGAGAAAATATGTATTAGATTTTATCATAGAAACAAATATGTTGGGGTACAAACATGCAATCTCTCCAATTGACCAGAAGACAAAACTAAGTGCAAAGGCAGGAGAACCAGTTAATCATGAGAGGTAGCAGATGTTGGTAGGTCTTCTGGTATATTTGTGTCAAACTTAACTCAACATATCTTTTGTAGTGAGCGTGGTGAGCAGTTACATGCATGATTCAACAAATGACCATATGGATATAGTGTATTAGATTCTAAGGTACTGGAAGAGCGTATCGGGGAAGAGGTTGATCTTAAGGAAGAATGGGCATATAGACATTGAGGGCTTTTGTGACGTTGATTGTGTGAGTTGTGCACAAAAGATAAAATTGCCCTTAGACACCGGCATAACTTCAAATTAGTTTTGTACATCAAATGGGAGGCAAAAATTAATGTAGATGAAGATCTTGAGTTGTGTGATCAGAGAAAGAAGTGGCAAGAAAGAAAAAGAGACAAAACTAGGATATTCAATTTCCCATGCGAACTATTATGAGAATAAGAAAAATCCACAAAATTGAAGAAGAGAAAGGGATAATAGAAGAGAAAACCTTTCAAATTTCATTCATAATTAAAAAATAAAAAAATAGCATATATTCAACCCTACTTATAAAATAAGGTTAGAACATAAATCCAAATTGCAATTTAAAATCAAAATAAGTTCTAAAATCCTATCATCTAATCACAAATAAATACAATTTAAAATGAAATAAAATAAAATAAATAAAAAAAGCCTAAATAACTAGTATTCAAGAAATAAAATAGAATTATTTTTTTTGTGTTGCATCGGGAATAGGAGTAAATAGTAAAAAGTAAGATTTACATAACACTCAATTCCTATGTATTTACATATTTCCCAAA